>JAUJYV010002407.1:0-12737 GCA_033995625.1 Ophyiulus pilosus
GCATGACGTTCAGTTAGTTCATTCGTAGTTCAAACGGTACGTTCACCGTTTCTTTTGGGGGCTAAATTTCCCTATTGCAGACTTCATACGGTATATTTACTTTTTATAAGCTTAAGACTCCAAAGCACGATATTATTTAGGCAAGTTGTTTTACAAAACTGTTTGTCATTTATTTTTAATATTTCAAAAATGCAGTGATGTGTAAATTAAAGTTCAATTGGTTAATAGTCCAGATTTTAAAATATTCAAAACTGTTCTCCCTCCCAAAAAAATAGGTCAATACCATTAGTTAAAACAAAAAATAATGGATTTTTCCTTATTTGATTACCTGAATTACAATTAAAATCATGTTTTTCTAGTTGCGAGTGGATGTGAAGAAGAAGATTCCCATGTTATTCGGCATTCACACATGGATTCCAGTTCCGTGTTACTCTAACGGGTTAGGATCCTGTGTTATCGAGGACATTTGTGACACCCAAAAATTAAATTATGGGAAGTGTCCCAAGGAATTCGAAGAACAGGATATTTCTTGCAAATGTCCAATCTTGCAGGTTAGTAGTTGCATCAACCTTGACTATGTTTAGTCGAGGAATGCATACGTTTTCGTTAATATATAAAAAAATATGATTTTAATATTTGAACATTTCCAAAAACCTGTTATTTTTGAGCAACATCATTTGCATATGTTTTGAATTCAAATCAATTCAAATATTATGTACATATTGTATGAGTACGTAATACGTAACTACAATATAGAACCCGAATCTCCATATTATCCGAGCCATGTGTAAAACAAAATTTACGAGCCATAATTTAAATATAAATCACCCATATCTTAAAATATAGTTTATACATATGTGTTTATTAGCCTTATAATAAATGTTATAACATTTTTAATTATTAAATACTCATGACTAACATGTGGAGTTGATGGCATGCACTAGTTATAGAACACCTTGTACAGCATGATTATATGTCTCCCAAAACAGCGACTTTTCAACTTTTATCCAATTTTTGATTACATTTTTTTGTTTAAATAGGGCACATACTCATTTCCACCCATCGAACAGGAAGTACCAGAACCACCACCAGATATAGATCCCATTCTGATGGAAGGTGAATTTCAAGTTAAATTTTCTTTGCACAAGGAACACAAAAGGCTCACTTGCTACGAAACAAACGCGGTTATTAATTTATAAAATTAGCAAAAACAAAAAGCAGTAGCAAAAAAGCAGTTTTGACAAGGTGGCATTGATTCCACGTTGATGAATTTCCTAAAGTTCCGTCGTATAGGGCGCTAATGACTACACAGTGCTTCGTTCTGCAACCTCGAAGATTTGTACCACTGTGAGCCCCATTACAAGCAGCGCCATCTAAGAACAAATGTTTCATTTCCTAGCTGTTTAACAGCCCTGGTGGCGAAAATCAAAAGCATGTACTCATATTTTCAAACGTTTTGATATACGGTACTGTATTCACGTAAACGTGATTTTTCTGGTTAGAATGACGGATTGCACCATCATCCAGTTAGATAATCGGTCAATTAAGAGAATGAAATTATTACGTTTCGAAAATCACTTCATTTATAATCATTTAAAATATTTATTAATTTATTCATTATTTTTAAATATCAAACAGTTATATAAAACAATTTTGAATTATCTCGTTTATTTATTTATTTATACCATATTTATTAAAAAACTTTGAAAGCAAATAAATTTGATTTCGTATGCAGAGTATAGATAATCTAAAACGTAGATATGAAGATATCAAAATCGTATAAACATATTTTTTTCCTCTAAAAGTTAACGTTTTTAAAAAAAGTAAGCTATGTTGTAAAAAAACTTCGTGTTTTAAAGTTACATTTTTTTGAAGTGATTTTAAGATTTCTAACAATGCTATTGTAAAATTAAAAATCCCCATACAACATATTTCATGAAAACTGATTGCTTAACTACTTATTAAATCAACGATTAAATTAATGGGACAATGGTGCAATCGATGATCAGTCTGAGATTTTGATAATGAGTTTAAAGAGAGATTTTAAAACTTGTAATTTTTCTTATTTAAATCTATTTGTAGATTTGTTTGTCTTTATGTAAATATACAGTGTAAATACATCAGCTTGCCAAAGACTATTATCACAGCACAAGAATTCACTGAAAATTTCAAATACATTTATGTTAGCAAAAAATAAAATTGTTCTAGTTCTTGTCTTCCAAGTTTTCCTATTTCAGGAAATCACGTTTAATTTCAGCGAATTTGATTTTACCATCGTGCGTGTAAGGTCTGGTAATAAACTAATGTAAAATATTATTACTCAAAATATTTTAAAAATTCATTTTTAAAATTTTGTTTCATGTTCTTCAATATTTTTTAAATATGTTTGACAAAATATGCTGACACATTTTAAATATATTAGAGGAATTTGCGTTGAAAAAATTATATTTGAAAATTGTTGTTTAACACTCATATTATTTTACAACAATTTTGCATATATATATTTTTTCGAAATTATAGCCACAATGGAAACACAATGACGTTTTAAACGTGTTTCGTTAAGTCAAACTTATGTAATTTTACTTGTTTCTTTTATAATAAACGTGTATGTACATGAAATTGCTGAATATTCATTAAATATGTTGAATATCTAAGGTGGTTGTTTGTATATTTTACATAAGAGATAATAAGATACACTATTTAATATTATAATACATTATATAAATTAAATTACAATTTGTAGGAATTTGCATATTAATTTTACGCCAATTTTACATATAAATTCGTAACATATGTTATTCATGTTACCTTTTTACCATGCCTTTGCATGTTCTCAACATGTTTATCAAATCTAAACTGAAACAACACCCGGAAACATATTATGCCGGTGTCATGTGAAAATAATTTGAACTTTATAATTAATTTTACATATTTTCAATAAATTCATAAATTTAGATTAAACATGTTTAAATAATAATATATGAAAAACGCTAATAGAAAACAACTTACGTATATTACATGTAAAAAGTTATTTTACATATTCGATATCCTTCAAACTTAGCTTTAACGACATGTTACGATCATGAATGTACCATGTTATGACCAAACACAAAATTATATGTTTTCATGTATTTATCCAGAAAATGAACTATACGTAGAAACATTGGAACGCAATGTGCACAAACATTAACTGGAGAACAATTAAATATTATAATAAACTCATTACACTAAAACACAATAAGTTAGGTAATTGTAACACATGAGCAAATTAAAACAATTATCAAACCAACAATAACAAACGTGCCGCATATTTTTAAATAAAAACCTCCATTTACAAATTATCTAATTTAAAAATTCTTAAAAACATTTCTCTTAAAAATAGAGGACGTTTTACATCACGGATTTAAATACAAAGTTAGTAGGAAAAGCTACCACAATAACACAGATATCAAATATAATTAAGTTTTGGTATTGTTAATTATGTTATTAAGGTCATGTCGTAAATATCCCCTAAAATTGGAAAAAGAATAGGGAAATCTGAGAAAAATTAAAAATATTTGATATAGCAATGTAAAATTAAATTTGCAGATATTGTAGGATACAACGTATTATGGTAATATAAATAGGGAGATTGAGCATGCCAACACCTTAACGTTAACCTTAACGTTAGAGGCGGGAAGGGAGGAGCCACGGACTGGACTACCCAATGGACTAACTGAACGTCATGAGTGCGCATGCGTGATTCTTCCCTTCCAGTATCTAACGTTAAGGTTAACAATAAGGCGTTGGCTAGCTTAATCTCTCTATTATCAGGACAACCGATTGATTAAATACTGCAAACTCATTAAAAACATTCAATACAAATTTAAATCAAAATTTCATTAATAATGAAAAATTGAAATCATTTTACTGAATTTTCCATATTATTTTCCATCTATTCTGCAACTTTTAAGGTAGGATCCATGGAACTTTGAAGCTACCTATAAACTAAAGTGTTTGGCTTTCCTCAATTAATATATTAACTAGTAATACCTCTTAATAGATGTTTACTTTTCTACTTTCTGATGTAACTTATGAACCACTCTGTAGATACACTATATATGATAATGATGTGCTTGAATAAAATGAATATCAAAGAAATGGAAAATGAAGGTATTTTGGACAATAAAACGCATTATACGATAGTCCAGTAGTTTTTACGAGACCTATATTACTGAAAACAGGATTTTTAACTGGTTGAGAGATCTAGGTTAAGAAGGAGAAAGTGTCGAATATTTCACTCTGTACAAATTTATTACATAAAAAAATATAAAAATAATGAAAATAAGATAAAAAAGTTGGAATGCGAGCAACCGAAAAGAGAAAATGCACCCGGAATACATGTACGACCGACATTGTGTTATCAGATGATAAATAGATCACAGAAAAATAGCGAAAGTGAAAATCCCAACCATGCAGCGACTATGGGCTAATTAGGCTTATTTTCGTAATTTAAAAATGAATAAAAAAAAAAGCTATAAGAAAAAAAGAGTTTAGTAGTTTCCTCCTATTCAAGGGTGGTTAAATGTCTGGGAGGAGTTTGGCTAAAATACTTTCTATAAATTGGGCGACAGAATTTTATTTCTTTTCTGTTTTGTACCAGAAGTTAAAGTAACTAATACCAAAATGCTGCTGACACTCCTATGCAACTTGGCCGTCATCTTGGTTCTACCAATTTCAGTGATATCACAGGTAAGTCGTTTAATCGATGCATTTACGAAGGATTTTGAGGATATTGTCTTAAACTTTGATTAATTTAACGGACGATTACTGAACAAATACTGCCAAAAAAGCGGAATATTTCTAATAATATTCGATTTTTAAGTGAACATTTTTCTTAAAAATATTATCTCTAAACTGCACTATTATTATCGTATGTTAATTAATTTTCTTGACTAATTTAAAATTACCTATATTTGAATAAATTTAAAATTAAAATATGAATATTGAATTTCATTGGAAACATTTTTACATTCTGTTATGAGGAAAACAACCGTTATTTTTTATTGAGCCATTTAAAGCACATTTGAAATTTAAAAAAAAAATTAATTGAATTCATTTGTTTGTTAAATTTTTAAAACTTTTGAATTTTTGAAATTTACAAAATTTACAACTAAGCAAATGAAAAAAAAATAATAATGTATAGATAAACAATAAATTTCACTATTGTATTTATTGAACATTTTTTGTACCATTACGGAAACTTAAGTTTAAGAAGGCTGTAATCATTCATTAAATCTAAAACTAGTTTAATGGCATTAAGTGACATTAAGTGAAAAGTTGTTGTTGTTGTAAATTTCATCAGAACGATTTGAAATCATTTTCCTGGAATAACTGCGGACCTGATGACCCCGTTGTTTTGGAAAACCTGATCATCAGGCCTGACCCTATCTTAGTTCCGGGTGTCATTACAGCTTCAGCTAAAGTATCCAATTTAGTCAACATCAATTCATTAACTAAGGTGAGTTCTCTATTGAAGTTACTCGTAACTTGCTCCAAATAAAACTTTATGGTATATCAATATATATACATATATATATATTTTCCACCCTGGGCTGCATCGTTTACAGTAATAATATTTTAAAAACAAATCGGGAGAAATTTAAAAAAAAAATTAAAAGATGTCATTCTATATACATAATTAATTCATAGATATTTTGTATCGTCAGTAACAACTTTGAGTTCTTGATAACATCGATGCTAATTAGCATTTAGTTTCTACTACTCTTGCAGTATCAAAAATGTGGGCCAACGCTAATTGAATAACTAATTAGGTTAATAATAATTATTCAAATAAGCTTCATTATTAACAACAAATCGTTTTAGATAAAAAAGATAAAAAGCAACAAAACCTGTCTGTTTGTATCAATCTTAATTTACTTGAACGGTTTAACTAAACAGTGAATGTGTGCATCTTTGAGTAGTTAGGATTACGTGCTGAGATTATCTAACAAGATGGCCAACCCCGTTTTGCATTTATAGTTCAATGCATTTTATCTCAGTAAAATAACCAAAATAACCAAATTCAGCTTTGCTACACGAGCAATACAACAATTTCAAATATATTGTTTTGTTTTCAACTATTTTTAACACAAAACAATAAAAGCTCAATAACTTTAAACCCAACCGTTATAGAAAGTCCCCCAATTAAGTATTTCTGCTATACTGCTATGCATTAAAAGTAGCCTAGTTGGGGTCAAATATAAATCGTAACCACTATTTTTGATTTTATAGTGGTATATGTAACATTTTTTTACCAAAATAAGCTGGTATTTTTTAAACGTTGACGTTTAAAGTGAATACTGAAGGTTGTTTCAGTAGATACAGATGGCGTTGAATGTATTATTTTTGAAAATTTAATTCGCTATGGTTTAGGCCTCCATAAAATTCGAGAAAAAGATGGGTACCGGATGGTACACGGTGCCCTGCGTAAGTGGATGGGGTACCTGCAAGTACGATGACGTGTGTGGACATCTAGCCGAAACCATACCAGACACACTACCCTGTCCTCCTGCCCTCATGGAAAATAACATTGGTTGTCATTGTCCCTTCAATTTCGTAAGTATGCAGAAATAACGATGACACACCCTGTATTCCATAAACCATTTTCCACCTTCTTGATATCCTACAACTTACTACGCATTAAAACCGTGATTAATGACACACCCGGTAACCATACCTTTTATAACGTACATGGTGCCTCAAAAATCCGAATTTAAATTTCCGATAAATTATATATAGCACGTATAAAAAATTGAACACATGTGAACATATATGGCACATATAAAAATAGAATATACATGAACCCATAATGTACCCCATGAATATGTTCATATATGCCTAATCGTGTCCACTTAACCAGAAATCTTAATTTCTAATAAACTATAATTTCAATAAATCGACAATAGTTTTCAAAATTTGACGATAGGTGATGCCACTTTGAACGTGGATTACAGTCCACAGATTACAACTAATTTCGATATTTTCACATGATTTCAGGGAAAATACGAAGTTCGAGAAGGTAAATTTGACGTGAACATCAAACTACCTCCTTCCCTACTTCAAGGGGATTATCACCTGACAGCGACACTTGTCGGGGAAAACAGGCAACTGGCTTGTTACGAATTTTGGTTTACAGTAAGAACGCCGCAGCAAAACAACCCTAACCACCACAGAGAATAATGATTCTTATATAATAATGATTTATAATTTGTCCAACTTTAAAAAATAATAATAATAAACGCTAAAAACTTAATTATAGTTAGTAATACGTTAACTTATACGTTATACTTATAGTTAAAAATACGTAAAATATTTAATTATCTAAAAATATAGCTTATGCTCAAAATTGTAAATTAAAATATATTTTGAAGAGATACATTTCTCAAAATTTGATAGAGGCTAGAATGACATTCTGAAATTATTATGTTTAATATTTGGTAAAATTATAAAGAAATACTCTCTCTCTCTCTCTGTTGCTGGGGAATTATACAATTGGTCAGATGTGGCAGGGGATATCTGGAAAGATATATTTGGGCAGAAAACAACTATTTCTTAGTGTGATGAAATGTTATTTATTGAGATATTACTTTTTGATAATAAAATTTATAAAATGTGCGAAATATATCGTTTTTTTTTCTGCTTATAAACAACACAACCAGTTGTGGACTCTCCAAAACCATGTTCGATTGATAATGGAGTTGTGGCGTACTTTTCTGAATAAACTACAGTATATACGTAATTTTAATCCACAAAACCTATAATTTGTTACATAATTTGAAAGTAACAACTATTTTTTCATGGTTGTGCAAATGGGGGCGTCTCCAAGGAATTGGTGACCTCCAGACAGAACCTATCAGTTCCATATCTTGTTGATCAGGTTTTTTTCTTCTAATGCAACTTATCAATAAAATCGTTACATGTTTACGAACATGTTTCCGAAATTTAAGTGCTTACATACCCTTACATTGTCTACCGTCATTGTAAATAAAAAAAAATGCAAAAATATGTTCAAAACAAAATGAAGTTATCTGCTGATTACCTAATTTAAAATGGAGATTGTAATATCATCTAGACAAAAAGGTGACTGGCGATATACTAATCTTATTTTATTATAACGATTTCCAGTGTTGGTAACGAGATATGTAATGAGCAGATATTCTAAAAAATGATACGAATATAACACCATTAATCTAAATTTAGCAATATGAGCCTACGTGTCTATGCAGTAAACAATTATTTATCACAATTTGATATCAGGTGAAGGAAATTTTTAATATTTAAAATAACCTTGTCTAATTGAATCAAACCTGAAAAGCAAAATATTCAAAATTGAATTTTGTTGGAATAATTTCTATAGAATTTAATTATTTTATATTATTGATTATTTTAAAATATATTTCTTATAAGAAAACTTGCCAGATGTAAAAATTATGGAATAGTGGAAATATCTGCCCTATTACATATGCAGTATGACGTTCTCCATTGCATTTTATACGTATGTGGTCATGCATGTCCATATAAAGAAAAAAACACGGAAATATATTATTACTAAAAGTATGAATATGTGGGAAAACCGAAATTGGACGCGTAAGGACACATAAAGGACACAAAGGTTCAGCTAGTAAACTTTCAAAAACTTTTACTGTGAAATCATTCTAATTAACATAAAATCAATTCTGTAAATTTGTATGTAATGCTACCAAAGAATGATTAAAAATAAATGTTACAAATGACAGTTTTTAAAGATACTTGCTTTCTTGTTGGACTTTTTAAGAGAAATGGGGGAAATATGTCAAAATATGATATAAATAAATTTTAAAGGTTTGTCACAGATAGCTCTAGATTTCTATTCCCTCTTTAAATTCGTCGATATTCTTAGTTTGTACGTCAGTATACTACGATTAGATAAGTTATTTGACATTTACAGTTTTGAATTTATCACCAATGTGAAACCTGTTGATGATTCAGCTCGATTTAAAACGATTAGGAGATTAGAAAGTAATGAGAGCAAGGAAAAAAAAAATATATATATAATTAACACAAAAATAGAACAAGGAAATCCTCATGGGCGATCAAATTATATTTCATACACTGCATTTGTCTGTATGTCATGTACGTAAATATAAGGTATTCTCAAAATTTCTGAAAATATCCATGATCATATGGATGCACACGGTCATAGTCGTAAAAAATATCATTTACAGTCAAAAATGCAATATACAAATCTTAAAATGTACGCATATTAACGGCATTGGGCATATTTTTTAGAATTTAATTTAAAAAAATAAGGATTAGTTTGATAAAAACATTAATTACTAATCAATATCATGCAAATAATAAAATATCTATGCTACTTAGAGTATTTTATTAATAATATTATTATTTTTATAAACACCAGTGGCGGCTCGTGTACAGGCACTGTGTAACTGCATCACCCCCTATTTCCACTTCATATTATCGATAAAATATAATTAGTCCTTTTTTCTTTAATTGTTTCTTTAAACTTGTACTATATATAACTAGTAGCCATCCCCCAATGGCAAAAATGTATGGAACTGTGGGCATCACAGTTCCAGCGGCGTGGAGTTTGACTGTTATGCGCATGCGCTCATAGAAAGCTGCACGCGATGCTGCTAGGTAGAGAGAGAGAGAGCACTGTCGTTCCCGCAGCACCCCCACGTTTAGTTAATCTGCCATTATACATACTTCCGTTACGGGTGGCCAAACTTTTTTAGCCACTGACAAGTGACAACAAGCAATCACACAACTTGTTCACGGTTTACAAAACACTGAGCTATAGTATAGAACTTATGGGAGGGGTGAAGAAATGTGTTAGAATGCGTCCGCCACATTGGTACCCTAAGCGAACTGATTTCAAGCAAAGTGCATAGTTCAGCATGGGGCACCTTAAGCGATTTCGTCTGAAACAATAGAGTTTGAGCCATCCAACGTTAACGAAAAGATAACGATAACGAGGAACAGAGCTTGCGGCAGGAATTTCAAGGACTACCCTATGCAAAACATGGCATTCCAATGCCATTCTGGGCCTGATACATGTTTTGATAAAAAGTACACGTCTAATGCATATAGTTATACTAACTATACGCCTACAGTTTGCTACAGTGTACGTCAAGAATAGCTTAAAATGTTATTAAGTGCGATTGAAATTTTCCATCTACTGCCTCGTGGTTTTTTGTGTTACTAAGTGAATGAATTGATGTTGAAAGTCCGGAAAATTCTGTGACTTTTAGCACAATAAGATTTGTTATCGATAAGATTTTTTGGTAATAACAATCGATAATATCAGCCTAAAAATCTTTTAAGATTAAAAATCTATATCATCTTATACAAACATTCGCACGCTTCAAAATTATATATCAGATAACTAAGATAAATCTTTCTAAAAATAAATAATGATTGCAATTCATCTAGAAATGAAAATCATTGCCGACTTCATGTGGGAAAAAATTAAAATAGGAATTTTGGAAAGTATGGCAAAGGTCTTAATAAAATCCCGGCACAAAAAGACGTCATTTAAACGTTATACATGTAGTTAATTGTCAAAACAACTCAAAATAACTTAAATAATGACAATTAACCTATGAGTTTGTCTACGATTTTTGAGTTTTAGGCATGGTGTAATCTAAAAATTCAAACATCAGAATGTTTAAAATTAGGTTTGGGAGAATGCAAAATATAAGAATTTTTCAGAAAGTTTAACACATTTATTCTTGCAGGTATAAGCATTACTTGTAGTTTCAAATTATTAATGTATTGTTTCAGATATATTTGAAATGTGTTTGACATAAAGCACCCAGATGTAAATTCGATTAAAGTTCAGTTTCACAATGATGTCTAAGTCGCTACTGATGTAGGAGAATTCTCCTGAAAATGGGTACGACCCCCCTACCACATGGCATTTATTTGCTGACTGTAGGGTACTGAGTTGAATTGAATTGAATTGAATATCGCTAAATATGCAAGACAGTAAAGATAACTTTTATTAAATCACGAATAGCGTTAAACATGTTCAGTTTTTTAACAAATGCTGAGTTGTTGTTGCCAATATGTAGTGAAAAACTTACATTAAATTAAAACTTAGAATAATTTATGACAATCCTTGCCATATTTGGAGAGATATTTCTTAAAATATTTGGATAAGTAATGATTACATCGAAGGAGACATTAATAATGCCCATCGATTTTTTATTCAATATTATTCAAACAAGAATTGTGTAAAAGTTATTGATGAACGGTATAATGTATAAAATTGTCAAGGTTGGATTATAAAATGACGATAATTTACAAGACCTCCAGAGACGTTAGCAACAGCAAGTGTTTGATCGGCGATTGATATCGCAAATCTGCGATTTCTAATCAAAGTAAAAAAATTGTCTAACTTCAGGTCAACTTGTTGACGTGAATCTGACTATCCGATATCTACAAAAACATGTAGGTTTCTGATTGTTATCTGATTGTAAGTCCTCTAAAACGTTTTTGTGGGTGGAGTTTAGACATACTGAACTGGTATAAAATCGGCAGTAGATTTCGGTATTCTTCACACTCAACTTTTGTCGAGAAAAAACAAAAACTTCATCAACAATGAAATTCGCAGTTGCTCTTTTGGCTCTTGTAGCCGTGTCTGTTAACGCCGCTTCAGTGAAGGTATGACAACGTTTTTCATTTTATTTGCCATTAACTAAATCATAGATTTACAATGTCAATTCAAGATTTGCTTCGGGGTATTAAAAATATCTCGGGTTAAAAATTATATCGGGTCATACTGGAGATACAATATTATATCCTATACATAAAGGCGATTTATGCCTGAAGTGAAGGAAAAATGAATGGCCATACATTCAGATATAGGGTCATACATGCCCGTATTTGATGTTTATTTATATAGCGTTTTCTATTACATTATACATATTCATGTACGTGCCATACATTATTGAATCCATAATTTGAACCTAAAATGAAATATATGTCCAAAAATGTTTTCAAACGTATATGGGGAAAATATGATCTATATATGGCCCTATAAATATATATTGTTACACGAGGCTATCATCTATTACATTTATAATCATGATCAAAGAGCACCTTTGTTTTCTAGAATACTATTTTATTAAACTGAGTATGGCAATCACTGGTCGTGTGCTGAGGATTTGAATTCTAATTTCTTTTTATTAATTTGACAGAACTTGAATGCGTTCAGTTACACAAGCTGCTCGGCAGCACCGGAAGCCATCACCATCACCGACTTCTCCATCAAACCCGATCCGATCTTAGTTCCCGGAACCGTCACCTACAGCATCACACTCACCGGAACAGTGGCTGTAGAGTCACCCACCCCAGTAAGTAATCCTCCGTTCTCATTGGCGGTTGAAATTCCTTCAGGGCATTTCTATTAAGATTTAATTTTAGCCAAAAATAGAAAACTATTTTCGCACAAAATTTAACTTGCATAAAAAAAAAAATTCAAATTAGTCCTAATCCACTAAAAAAGCAATAGAGATTGGGGGTGGAGTATCTCGCTTCCTTAGTTCCTTGCATCTGCCTATGCTTTGTCTCATTCCGAGGCTTGAATTATCCTTATGTGATGCTTCGCTACTGCTAAGCTGCACCTTATTGACTTCTTCGTTTTCTCATCAGGCTGACATCCTCCTCTCCTTCCGAGAAGACTCTACCGTTGA
>JAUJYV010002408.1:0-12736 GCA_033995625.1 Ophyiulus pilosus
AAACTTGTAATATGTAACGGGCGACCTTCGACCCCCATTTTATACACTCGTTGCGTAGCTTAATTATAAACTATACGTTTTAACTGCGATGACCAACGCGTTGTTAGTCGAAGGAAACCTATTTCTCCTATTTGATAAAGGAAACTATAAGAGCTGCATCCCATAAACCTATCGCAAATTTCAACGCCATCTATGGTGCGTTGCGTGCAACTGATAAAAATATAGGATTTTGATAATAGTTTAAACTCTGTACTAGCATCGTTTCTGAAACTTGGGGCCCGAATATACCTTGGGGGTTCCCAGACACCCTTTTTGAGAGGCTGTGAGGTCAAAACAATATTAATCAAATGTTGTTAACATGTAATCGGTTTCTTGTTATTTGTAAATGAACATCTTCCATGTTTGTGGGTCTCAATTTTATGATTGTTAAAGGACCTTACGATTAAACCACGAACGTATAACAGCAATAGAGAGTTTTAGCCAGCCACGTTAAACGATGACGAGATTGACAACACTGGCGGCTGGAATGCCATGCTTTGCTTAGGGTAGTCCTTCACATTCCAGCCACCAGTGCTGTCAATCTCGTCATCGTTTAACGTGGCTGGCTAAAACTCTAATTTTGGAACCTGTAACTACAAAATACAACATTAAACTGATAGTTAGATACATATTTCTACATTTGTGAAGTGAATTTGAGGTGAAATCAAAGCGTGTGTGTAACGTCATTTATGGATAACTCCGGGGATAATCCCTGCTATCAAGACTACCCATTCGCCACCCATTTTCACCAAGGCCAACTTTTTTTCTAGGCCATATCAAGTGGCAAAACAGGCAAGCAGTGCATTCACACAATAATGTAGTTCAATGTGGTTATTGTCGGAGGTTTATTTATTTATACTGAAAACGTTTTGCCAAAGCTGGAAGACGTCCAAGTGTTTCTGACAAGAATTTAAGTTTCCCACAAAAAAAAAGAAGAAAAAATCAGCTTAAATTACGCTACAATTTTATGCAAAAAAAACACATTCGTATAGTCGTATAAAACAGAAACGTCTTTTCGTTTCGTATTGCTTGGCGTAATGACTTTTATATGCTCTCATAAACCACTTTTTACTCACCGGAATAAACAGATATACGTGGTGAGCAGGTGTCAATTTTCCGTGGAAAGCAAAAGATCACAGAGGTCGCCACGAGGGCGGAGGCGGCGCCTCCAGCGGAAAATCTAGCAATTACGAAAGTTAGGCTCAACATTAAAAATCCCATTCCCCGATGTACTTTTTGATTTAAAAAGCAGAAATGTGCTCATCAATCATGGGGCCGAGGTAAACGCGACTCGAAATTCATGCATTATTAATAAGTTTATGTTGAACTAAATACAAATTATACGACGAGCCTATTACATTTTTTAGGAGTCGTGATGGCGGGAAAAAGTAATATACTATAGGGTAAATAAAAAACACTAAAAAAAGATACGTGTCTATAGATGATAGCACTCTACGGACTAATTGGATTAACATGCACATTTTCCATACTTAGAAATACCCTAGAATGCATTATGGTTATATCTTCGACTAATATTTTAATTATACAACATCGAGTATTTTTCGATATACACAATTTTGCTTTTACACGCGTTTAATATAATACCATCCACAAAAAATAAACCAATTTTAATATATTTTTGTTGATGTTTACCACGGTTCAAAAACAAAAATATCCTATACGTGCCATCTGTCACAATAGGGGATTCTCGTAGTATGAATTTAATTATTATCATGTAAATATGGTAATTTCAAATGGTCAGTTCGTCCTCTTCCCTCCAGGGGAGAACAAGCTTAATTCGTGTTAGTTTTAAATTTGCGTGCCGTCACCTTAATTTGAATGTAGATCAGCCACAATCCATCACATTTGCGAGAGTAATTACAGGGTGGCCGCTATCACGCCATGTTATCATTTTTTTATGCCTTGGAAGAGGTGCTATTTAACGCAGTAAGTCCGATTAAATGCTTGTTAAGTATAATTGTCGGTCTGGACGTTTTGAGTAATGATATACACAAATGTATCCGTTTGATAAATTTGCGTTTTACATGGAAAATTAAAAAGTGAAGGACATCATCCCATTTTCTTAAATCCTCGTCTGCTGTCTAAGTCCATTTTTTTTTATTCACGTGTCCTTTTGTCTTTTTGCGAAGGTTAAGAGAAATGAAATTCAATTTGTAAGAGCTGAGTGGATGAAGAAAGGAAAGGGTTGCGCTGAATTACAAGAGACCAAGACCTGGGCATCAAAAGTTGTGTTGAAAAAAAAAAATAAAACCGCGCGAACAACAAACCCGAAAACTGCTGCCCTTCCCACACACAAGCCCATAAACATTTCAATGAGATGACCAACAAATCCACCGTGAAGCCATAAACATTGGACGCCACGGGGGAACTTCCAGGACATTGGGCCAACTTGGATACCGCAACCGGCAAAGTCAAAGGGTCCGAATTTCCAAAAAGTTAACGGGGGTTCAATTTTAAACAGGGTGTCTGAAAATGAACTTATCACCAGTTAAGTTGTGACAACAATTCATTCGCTTTTCATTTTAGACTTAATTTTATTCAAAGTGTTCATTACAATTGCAGCTTTTTTTTAACGTTGCACTGGATTCAAATTTCCGAATTTGTAACTTTTAAGGTTACTATAGTTGCCTGGTTTATGGGTTTTAAACTAGTACATGTTTTATATAGAACAGTCACTGCATCACACGCAGGTTGTGATCATTGACAGGTTCATGGTTTCGATAGTAAAATCTCCATTGTCCGAGTTTCAAAGGTGGCCATTATATGGAAGTTGCAAGTTCATGGGTTCGAAAGTAGGGGCTTTCAGTTTCAAAGAAGCCCATCAGATGCAGGTTGCTAAAATTGTTTGTTGCAAGGGATCGAGACTATACGGTGTACATTGTCCGAATTTCAAAGGTGCCCATTATACACAAAATGGTTCGTAGAGTGTCTTAGGTTCAAAGATGCCCATCATCTTCAGGTTACTAAACTAACATTCTAACATTACTTGGTTCACATTACTAGTGTCCATTGTCCTAATTTCAAAAGTGGCCATTATATACAAGATTCCCAACGCTCAGGTTTGTAGAGTGTCTCAGTTTCAAATATGTCCATCATAAACAGTATGCTGACATTACTTGGTTCACGCGGATACGAACATTTCAGTTGAGTCCATTTCTTATCACAACCATCTTATGAATGGTCTGAAAATCCCGTCAAGCAGTCCAAACTTGACGCAGCTTATAAAAAAACACCACTTGGAGGTGTTCTCAAATACATCTTGATGTAGATTAATCGTGGCATGTTACCTTAAAAAAACGAACATTCCAGAAAATAGCTATTCCTGAAAGTGTTGCCTTCATGCGAAGTCCATCTTTCATTAGACCTCATCGAGTATACTTGTATACTAAAAATGGGATGACAACACGGGTGAGGACGTCCTTTGGCTGGAATGGACAGCTGGACCACACATTTCGGAGGTCACTTTTAACGACGATTTAACGAGTGATCATCAGATAAACAAGGACTGCTTATCAGTGAAGACAGCGAGGACGCCATATTGAAAGAGCTAAAAATCCATGGCAAAAAAACAAAACACGGGCCCATTCTGAAATTCCTCGGCATTTTTTGCGCCCATAATTCGGATTTAAGCCCCCATTAAGGATGTTCGTGCGAACACGCAAAAGCCTTTATTCGCCAACTTCAATAGGTTTGGTGCGTTTGACCCCGTGTGCCAGGGTCAAACATGTTAAGCGTCCGTCCCACAATGGCTTATAGTCGGTCGGATGCCACCCCCGCACAACACGAACAACAATAACAACAATTGTTGTTAGCGAACGAACAAAAAAACAAGAATCACAAAACGATTGTTTTTCTGGATATCGGAAAATTGCTTACTGCGAAAAATAAGCGATGAGGGTTGGGTCAGCCAGGGGCCATTTAATGCAAAATCACGTTTTCCTACATAATGTTCGCGCATTAAATTTATCAACGCTTATCAATGTTTTGTTTCATTTTTTCTGCATCGCTGTCAAGATGGGTTTATGATCTCGCCAGGTGCGCCTTATGTCCAAAAAATGTTGATTAAGGCTGCATTTCAAGGGCTTCGAAAAATTGCTCGCCTTTGAGAATTGAAATAATACAAAAAATCACAATTTCACGCCGATTTCGAGAATTTGGGAAAATAAATTTTTGGAGAGAATGAAAGCAAAAAAAACAACAATTCAAAACAATCCCAATGTCGATTTTTTTTGTGAGCTATTAAAATTAAAATCAATGTCAAAACAGTCATTTTTATCATGCTATTCTCAGAAGCGAATTTCCAGGAATTTAAAAACCAATAAAAAACAAAACTTCAAAATTTCTCACGTGATTTTATGAATGTTATATTGTTAGTTTGTTGCATTTTTTGGTTAACAAATCAACTTCTTTACGTCCATACGTGCACAAAAAAAAAGTTCGTATCATCCTTCCCAATTTAATCACCGATTAATACGGTGTTGACAAGCATGTTTCAAGACACCAAAGTAACAAAGATACTAGTAGAAAGATTAAGCCAACCAACGCCTTAACGTTAACCTTAACGTTAGAGACGGGAAGGGAAGAACCACGCATGCGCACTCATGACATTCAGTTAGTTCATTGGGTAGTTCAGTCCGTGGCTCCTCCCTTCCCGCCTCTAACGTTAAGGTTAACAAGGTGTTGGCACGCTCAATCTCTCTACTGTCAACAACGAAAGGCTATCGTAATGTCCATAAATTGCAAAATCTTACTTAACCTCAACTCATAACGTTAATGTTGACATCACGATTACATCAATAAAATTGCTTTGGTAGTCTAGAACCATTAACTTCATAACTCTAAGCATCTTAAGTAAAATTATGGAAGCCCGACAAATTCTCGTGTTCGAGAAAATTGCATTGACCTCATATATACTTTTTTACATTTTTCAAAGAATTCCAGGTCAGAAACCTGAATTCTAGTACATGTCAGGTCCGTAAAATGTGACAAGGTCGGTTTTTTTATATACTGTATATAAAAAAAGTTAAGCAAACAAGTTAACGTTTCGACAAAATTCCAGGTTGAGTTTGGGATTGGGTCGTGAATTTTTAGGGTTAAAATGAAATTCTTTGAGGTTTTCCCATACTTGCTAATAGCCCAATAAATAAAAGCGAATTTCATTCCGTCAAAAACCTGTCTTCAACTTCAATTTTATGATTCACGTTGCACTCAGATCACGTTGAAAATTTCGCTAAAAAAAATTCAGTCCGAGTCCACTTTATTTTATTCAATTCAATTTTCCTCGGTTTTCCCCCAAATTGACTTCAACAATCACTGCAGAACCCTTCCCATGATTTGAATACAACCTAATTATGGTTAATTGGGACACATCGAGACTACAGCAATGTGATCCGATAAAGTGACTACTTTCAAATATAGGTTGAAATTCATTCCGTGACTATAGCTATAATTTACTTTGAAATACAAAATAAATAGGCTTGAAAACATCGGTAAATGACGAGTTCAAATAGGTTAAAATCGATTTTCAACCTAATCGCGGAAAGGATTTCAATCTACGTGTAGTTGAAAACGATTTATAACTTGGATGAAACAAATTATCATATCAATTGCAAGCTAATGGAGTATATTTAAAAAAAGTTGAAATCAGATTTTTATCTAGGTTGCAATTTCAACATAATTGAAAATCGATTTTAAATAAAGATGAAATCCATTTTCAGTCACACACAGAATGAATTTCAACTCAGTATATAGTTGAAAACAGACTTTTAACAACCTGTAGATTAAAATCCATTTTAACCGAATCCCACGGAATGGATTTCAACCTAATTGAAAACCGATTTTAAACTAGATTGAAATACAATCCTTAAATAGATAAGAGATTGACATTTTCTTGAATTTAACAAGTGGAAAATACCGAAAAGTTGTTAAATAAAAACTACTTTATTTTAGTGACTTTACCGATGCAGTAATAAGAATAAGGCCGATTCCTAGAAAGCTCGTACATATAGCATCGTTAATTTTACAAAAATAAGATGCGCCACGAGATAAGGCGTTTTTTAAAATGAATTTGGGGTAGCAGCTCACACACACAGACCCCCATTATTTTTAAGTTCATTTTTTACCCATCACATTTATCACATCATACAATGGGGGGGGATAAAGTGAGTCTACCCTCTAGCCCCACCAACAACAAAAAATACTTCCAAACATTTTTTTGTTGTTGCTTTGGATAACAGCGAATAAGCAACCCCCACCGTAGGGTAACGTGGGTGGGGTGTCACTCCGTAATGTCCTATGCTGACACCCCCCACTCCCCCTCCCTACTCCATCAAAATCCCCCGCAAAGATGGCGCATATTTTCCATAACGCAATTTGAAAAATGCGTTTCTCGTAACCCCCTTATCTCACTTTCGTTTATTATAGCATTGTTTGTGTCTGCGACATGCAACGGAGGGAACAAAAAAGTAAACGAACTCACGATTATTGGGTCAAGGCTACGCAACTGCATCCCCCACCCCCTCCCGAACAGGTGAAGGGAAGGCGTCAACAGCGCCACCTACGTCGCGACTTTCGCCACCAGAGGGCACCACAAGCCAGACATAGAATGGACGTGGAACGTCCGATAAGTAACCTCACTGTGGACTACAATTAAATTTGAAAATTAAGCAGAAACTCGTGAGCTAAATTGGAAAACTACCCATTGTAGCTAGTGACCAGTTAAGTTTTCTACCCACTTGTACTATGAACGACGAAGGCTAGTGGCAAAACTTAATAAAACGTCAAATCAAACGTTCAATATTCATCCACTATCCAAACTGGATTTTGCATTACTTAACAAAAAAATAAAAATGTACATGAAAATTATATTTACAACAGAAGCTTTGTCAGTAAAAATAAACATTAACGAAAACAGTTGTACGAATGAATTCATGAGATTTGTGTTGTAAACATATAATTTTTCATTTACAAAAAATCCAAAATCATAAAATAATGAGACAAATGAATGTCTTTCAATCTGTGTGCCGCACAAGTTTGTGAAATGGTCGACAAATTATCTTCTACGTACTAATTGTAAATATAAAACATCAGAAATGTCTGTCATAGAGCAGATAATTTTTCAAAACATGGTTTTTAATACTTTAATTTCTTTGAGAAAATGAGAGAAACCTCTTTTTACAAAAAGTCATATTATATGATGCGACATAACAATCTCGGCTTCTTATTTAAAGTTCCGCGATAATTTTAGCTAAATTGTGTGTGCCGCGAATTGAAAAGATCACTGCTCCACATCAAACTCCATTTGAAATTTCTCGTCTGGTGTGCGAAACTTATAAAACTTCCCCCATAGTGCATCCATCACCAAACCTAGAGAGCATGGCGTCATCTAGTGGCAATATTTGTAAACTACGATTTAAAAATCAAATTTTACATGCAAGTGGCCCAAGTTCCAATTAAATTCATTAAGAATCAAAACAGAAGGTCTAAAAAAATAATAGTTAAAATGCTACTGCTCAACCCGTTTATAATCGGAGTTCATTTTAATGGGAATTAGTGAAACCAGATAATCAAAGATGAACGATATTTTATAAGCAACCTTAATGACCTTGGGATATTTATACCTCATGTATAACATGCAATTAGACCTTGTAACTCTATATGTATATAAAAAAACTTGAAGCTTGGAGGTATGTCAAGAATGTCTGATGAGGTTATAAACTCAGCACATAAGAATTTTAATACCTGGACATGATTAATACACGTCCGGTTGAGCTTCACCTTGAATATTTCATTGCATTTTTTGGTCTATGAAAAAAAAAGAGTTAACACGGGCAGGGTTAACAGAAAAAGGAGATAGCATCTCGAGAAAATTCACAAAATTCATTAGGGTGAATCAAATTTTTCATGAAAAACGACAAAATAATTAACCAACAGGAAAATAATTGACACATTGAATTGTTGCCCAGCCGTGCTATTTTTCATACAAATTTATAATACGTAATACGGTTTTGACTTATCGAATCTTTTGTAACAACAGGTTATAATTCCGAAAAGAATTTTTATCTAATTGGAGTTTGTAATTCTGATCTAAATTCCAGCATAAAAAATGATTCACACAAAAAGTTGTCATATGATGGGTGATTTTCAATGCACCTAACCGATATTTTCTTACCGCGAGGTCACGAAATTAATTTTAGCCAATTAAAAACGAATTCGGATAAAAATCAGTTGAAATCTGCTCGTGCGCATGCGCTCTCTTCATGCCCGCACATTTCCTCTATTTTTACGTATATTCATTTGTAATAAACAAATAAAAATAATTACGTAACCAACCTATTTTTTTGTTTGATTTGTATATGCTGTTAGTAATCTGGTGAAACCTATAGTAAAACA
Organism: Ophyiulus pilosus; assembly: GCA_033995625.1. Classification (NCBI taxonomy): domain Eukaryota; kingdom Metazoa; phylum Arthropoda; class Diplopoda; order Julida; family Julidae; genus Ophyiulus; species Ophyiulus pilosus. Next base: position 8,452 of record JAUJYV010002408.1, read on the forward strand.
GCAGCAGGGAGTCTTAATAGACTAATTATCAATTAAAAATCGAGGTATATAGCGAATTTACAACTATAGACTCTATAGAAGACACTACCTTATAATAATAAACAATTTAAATTAATAAAAAAATGTTGCGACGAGGATGGGATTCGAACCCACGCGGGCAGAGCCCATTGGATTAGCAGTCCAACGCCTTAACCACTCGGCCACCTCGTCTACCGACGAGCCTTCGCTTTAAATGCGGGTAAGTATTCAACGGCCGAAAAAAAGACTTCAAAGAAAAACCAAACAGGAAAATTTAATTAACTAAACATCAAAAAGGATAAAAAAAATGTACACTAGCATCAGAAAAACAAAACGAACCGCCAAATTACGCGTTGCAGTAGATACAGGGTGCGAACAAAAACAACTAAAATATTGTAAATCGACTGCAGGAAAGTGGCACCAAATCTATTTCAATAGTCTAAATCACGGAATGGATTTTAACTGATTTGATGCAAAATGTGCACGTACGAGTGTGCGCGTATCTTATTTGGATATAACTTATGCAAATCAGTTTTAATCTAAAATTCAATTTCGTGACTTGGGTTGGTAAATTTACAAACTCACTCAATACGAATTTGTACAAACTCATCTATTAGTAATAATACTCTAAATTGAAATTTAACGTGCAATTATTAAATCAATTAAATGATTAACCTATTTATTTTAGCAGTCAAATCAATCATTTTGAGGTGATTAAATTCAGGAAATAAAAAACATTTTAAAAATGTATTTTCATTATTGAAAACCAGAAAAAAACGTGTTTAACCTTGAATTATAATAATCAAGGTTTGGGCAATGGATGCCTGCAATTTTTTATAGTTTTAAATATTAATTACTCGAACCCATTACAGACTTTCAGTAATTATATTACCCATAAATTAACGCTATGTAGTTTTGTGTATATCATGGCTGAATAGATTTTGCAAAAACACCAATGTAACCGGTCATTACCAGTTTTTTAAACTTTTCGTTGCACGATTGCAAATGGTACGAGGAAAACGTTAAAAAGGGGTTAACGACGCTCCAATCTAACCCCTCACATCCCCCTTACCTAAAAATGTGTTTTTTGTCGCACTTCCGGGCAACTTGAAATTCTCGACCTGGGGCCTATGAGGTAACCTTGAATGTGCATAGATCAGCGTGAATAATGAATATCACCTTGACGATAGTCTTCCTAGAATTTATTTTGAATAAAATTTTGCCATGCATACGCATTTATAATGGAAGGGCTACACGACCAAACGTTCAGAATACAGTCCAAGTTATCGAATAACACATATTTGTACATAATGTAAAATTTCAAATGATATTAACTAGCAGTGTTACTGTAGTTAGTCCACTGCATAACAATAGGGGGTAACCTAAAATTGGTGGGTCGAAAAACTTAGGCCTAAATGGAAGCATAAAAAATGGCATTACCCTTTGTGTACCCGATAAATGTGGTAACCCTTTTGTTCGCTTTTTTCCACTCGCCTAAGCATCTGAGGGCAAACTTTTGGGGTATGAATGTGGGTCAAACCCCCATCGGTACCAATTTACCACATTTTAATATTCTACGTACCCACGCACATGGCCTTATTACACCCGGAGGGGGGGGGTCACAACTTTTTAGATGACGTCATGCGATGGAATTTCGGGCAACCATCGATTCGTTCAAAATTTGAACGTCCCGATTTCGGATTCGGTTAGCTATATTTGAGGAACGTTTTCCCTAATTACGGCTACATTTTGAAATTCGGTGGCTTTGTGGAATTGTGGCGGGAACGAGGCATTGTCTGCGGTTTAATTCATTGAAAAACCATCCGCAGTCCTTTGTCAAGTGCAAAGGAATGTGACAATGACGAGCGATTGGGGGGCCCCTCAATCATCGACGATATAGCAAACAATAGAAAGTAACATATTTAGGCTTAATGAAGTGGCCGAAGCGCCTAGAAAACGTCCTTAGACGGGCTTACCCCTTTGACGACGAGGCATTCAGGTAAATCCAAGAGTCGCGAATTTCTCCGTAATAATCCACACGGGCGCACAAAAACTACTTCCGTAAACAAGAGCGGGTGAACCAACGACGCAACCGCGCACAACTTCCATTGGCTTTTCATCGCACGAGGGGCTTTCAGGGCGTCGCGGCGCTCCTGCCCAGAGACGTCCAAAGACGCTGTATGCACACCACGGCAAAAGCAACACAAAGGAAAGTCAGCGAAGAATGAATGGTGCTGACCTCTGGCGGACGGCACTGGCGGAAAACCGAGGTTGAATAGAGGGCGTTGGAGAGACTAAGCGAGAATGAGGATATACACATAGGGGCCATTCAAAAAATACGTCCTCAAGAGGCAGGTCGAGCCCGAGGGACGAATGTTCGGTATTCGGCTGGTGTAGGAATAGCATGACCATCCGTTATGCTCAGATATCTGATACACACATCGCCGAACATTCGTTAGGCGAGTACGAACTGGATATTCGACCAAATATCCTCGTATTACGTCACTAGACACGCACCGCCGAATATTCGTCGGGCGACCTCGAGTTCGTACTCGCCTAACGAATGTTCGGTGATGTGTGCCTAGTGGCGTAACGAGGATATTTGGTAGTTGGAGGTTTAATGGTTTAATGGCCTAACTTTCATCGTAAAGTTCATTAATAAAATGTGTTAATGAAAAGTGGAGAGCGTAACATCATCATTGTCTTATAATGTGCTTTTTTAGTGTGCTTTTCCTGTGAAACACACGACAAAAAATCCAATTGTTTTGTCAGTGAAGATGTTTTATTTAAGAATTTATTGCAACACACTCACGTTTCAATCCAGTGCACACATAATACAAATACAGAAGGACCTATTTATAAAACGGGTCCGGGATTAAACACCTGTTAATAAACTTTCGCAGGACGTTACGTTATTCACGCATCCAATTTAGATGTAAATATGGATAATAATTCACTCACTTCCGATTCTGTTGTATTCTACCAAAACCAATACTATACTTTCGCAAATAACCTGATTACGCTGCCAAGCCTGACTTTGATAAAATTAATTAAAACGCCAACTGACAAAAAAATAAAATACAACGTTTCATTTTAATGATACAGGTCCATACTGGAATAAAACAACGTTAATAACGAATTATAATTATCTGTAACTGTACACTCGAAAAACAAGTATTATAATTTGTTTTTTGCACAAAAATGTATTATCTAATTTTTACAATTTGTCCAAGTGCACCAAACTAAAGCCATTCTTAATAAATTTCTGAACACTGTATATTGTATTTTTTTGTGGTAGCTTTGTAATTCAATCTGTGACCCCAACCTGCATGTAATATAACAAATTCGTGAAACATATAATTAGCAAACGTGGCATTGTAAATTTGTAATACAGCGTGATTTATGCTCAAATTGAATGTAAATCGGAATAATTAATTCGTTAGCTTTATAAGGAGTGTATAATGCAATTAGGTTACCTCCACCCTCTCATTTAATGAATTATCTTACAATGCACTGTATAATTCGGTCCATTGTGGACACGATTTTAGAGATGAATGAAGCGGATTTGCGTTCACACTTTCACCTAGATTTCCCAATTATAAGCTTTGGAAACAATGCTAATTTCGATTTATAACTAACCTCAGATAATGAAACAATGGATATGACACCGGGACCATTGTCGTGATGGACATTATAAATAGGACCAACGGTTTCAATTCCGGGTATTTTTGACGAAAATTGATTCCAATCTCATTGCACTTTCACCTCATCAGCATGATCAACAACCAAACATCCTGAAGGACTTGTCAGAACATTTGTGCAGCTCACAATGAAAGTTTCGTGAAATTTTGAAATCCCGATCAAGTATGATGTGAAACGCTTTTATACTATGAAACTAGTCGGTGTGTTCAAGTGTCTTCAATTCTCTGACAATGATAATCGGATATTTTGTAAGGAAACTTAGGCGGTAAGTATGCAACTGATATGATATGCGGCTTCTAAAACTAACTGTCATTTTAAAGAGATGTTATGCATGTATTTCGAAATATAAGTGGGATTGCATTATAAAATACAAGTTCACGTACAATTTCTGAAAAGCAATATCCGTTTTGCAGTGATCGTGTCGTGTCCCACCTGTTGGCCCTTCTGGTTACAGTGAATTGCGTTCACGCTTCTGAACCGGACAAAGAGGACCCACTAGTGAAGGAAAACAGAGAAGATGCTGAATTTTTTCAGTCTCACTACGGTTTTGGAGAAGATGACGATG
>JAUJYV010002409.1:0-12730 GCA_033995625.1 Ophyiulus pilosus
AAGTAGCAATGGCACGAAAAGTTCCATCGCACAATTCGGGGATTCCCCTATCCACGTCACTCGTTATGCGAAACAAAAGCTCGTTAAGCGAGTCATTTTTTAAAAATTTATATTGCTCGTTATGCGAATCACTCGTTAAGCGAGGTTCCCCTGTATTACAAGTGTTAAACAGTTTGCTATTGAGCTCTCTTTCCATTGGTGGTGACCCTTAAAAGGGCCGTTTGGTTGAAAAAAAAAACGGCCAGGTAGGCTTATACTTGCAAAAAATAGGTGTAGTTTCGGCAAGTCAAGGAGCTCCTTTTCCGAGGTAGTGTGCCTTTGGTTGAGGTCAGCTGACTGTTTCTTAATCAGCACCAAAAAATGTCTCAACAAAACCAAATTGTGTTTTTTCTCAAACTTTGTAGGGGAAAAGGGGATCCTTCTAAATTTAAGTGATGAGCCTTGACAGGATGTCAGCAGCCTTAAAATGTCGATAAAGTCTGGAATTTTGCTTGAAATTCGTCTAAACCCAACTTTATGCTAGAATTTACTGACAGAGTGGGGAAATCTCCGTAAATCGAAGAAAATTCTATATAAAAACAAAAAAGATAAATTTTGTATTAACTTTAATTAGACGTGCGAAGGGTTCTTGAAAATATAAGGAACGAACCTTGGTACTTAGACCCGGTACTTAGATTCTTTGGCTGTCGGCAATCATCGCCGATAATTCAATTCAACTTAGTACTCTGTCAGACAAATTTTGACAATAGCCAAGAAAGCCATTCCATAGTCGGTTTCGTTTCAGGAGCTAGGCCAAAGAGCTTTGCGCGTCGAACAGATGCCAGCCCATCATCGGCCGTCCCGAGCACGGAAAGCCAGGACGATACCAGGACCAATGGACGGCATTATCCCACCCGTCAAGGAGGGTCACCCGCCACCCCAAATTCAAAACTAAGGTCGGTCCACAGACCCAAGGTTTTCAATCAGTGAAACTTGCATTTAAAAAAAAATCTTTTTGTAATTCCGTGCTTTATCGCCCTCGTGCTTCAGAGATCAGACCGGACCACACGGACCTCGGCCAACATCGACGCCCTCCTCAGTGAGTTGATATTTCCACGTTTACGTGGGTTTTTTTGTTTTTTAATTTACGAATGCGTCTGGGCTTCCACTTGCAAGGAAACTATCGGATCTAGACGGATTTGCTGGTTTTGACTTTTTTTAAAGTTTTTAAGCGACAAAAACGTTTTTATTTAAAAAAAACCAAAAAAAAACTACAGGCATTTGTTGACTTTCTACTGTTTGTTTTTATGGTCAATGTGTTTTTTTTTTGACTTATCTAAAGAAAAATAATCGTAAGGCTGTAAAAATCTGTTAACTCAGAAATTGGTTGAATGTGTATAAAGCCGGGTCTCCACCAGTTTACTCATTTGAGTATACTCCATGTTTCCGATTGAAAATGTTGCCTTACCCCATTTCTGTCATGACGTATGTGTGAAATTACGACGCGTTTTCAATTCCAAAAACGCGTTCCGACACATTTTGATCGCTCGGGAGGCGGTCTTCATCAAAGGAAAAAGATGTAGCTGCTCTCGGCTCAGCCGTCAGCTCAAATTAAACGAGTGTTTTTCGTTGGATAAATAGAGCAGACGGCAGTTCACCACGTGTTTAAAATTCGAAAAACAGTGCAGACAGCGGTGCTACACAGTCTTGGTAGGAGCGCCATAAACTGGACTCACTTGCACCCGTTTTTTTGCTTCGTTTGGTGGATACAACTCGGTATCATGCTTCTTGTTGCCGTTTCACCAAAGAAAAGTGGCAAGTTGAATTTTTTTTTGCAACATTTGAGGAGAAACATCACGACTCATTTGGTGGAGACCTGGCTTAAGATATGCAAAGATATGATAAAAATTGTATCAAAATATTGTAACGAAGACCATGAGAAAAAGTGTGGTTGGTTGAAACAAATCACGGTCGTAAGTCCACGACTGCCTGTGTACGATAATGTCAAATAACTAAAAAAATCTTTGTCAATCCGACGCGCCTGTAGAGTAGGTAATTCCCCGAGTCCTGCGGTTCAAGATTCAGTTTTTTGTGTTTTTCATTCAGAATCCGAGGCAAGTGAGATCAAAACAGCCGCAGTATTAGAAAGAAAACGGGACGCTGGCACGCTTTTCCAATCTAATCAGGACTCGTTACATGCCTCGCTCACGTGCATTAATACGTTGTTATCGGTTTTCTTTTCTTTTCCTTTTTTAACAAGTTTATGAAATTTTTAATGTAAAAATGTCGATTTGAGTGCTTAATTATTTCAAATCATGAGGATGAATTTGCGAACGAAGAACTCCCATGATGTTGCACATATTTAGCACGGTTTTCAAATAATTGCTATCCACGACAAAGGTGCGCAACAACACGGGAGTTTCCTCGTTCGAAAATCCACGCTCACGTTCGTTTTTCAATTGCAGATTGCATTTAAAGTGTAAATAAATAACTGGTCGGATATCAGACTAGGTGAGATTTATTGAAACGGGGCCTGCTTATCGGGCAAGGATAAAGTAGTCTTTTTATTATAAAAAATACTTTTATTTAGACGATATACATGCGATGCGGGGTGTGTGTATTGCACAGTTTTGTTTAAAAATATCATGATTCGGTGTCTAGCTGACATGTAGCTGTCGAAAAGAAATTGGTGCTAAATTTTCGAACTCGGGTGGTCCAACTTTTCATTCATATAAAAGAAGCCACATGAGTACTTCGACTAAGAACCCGAGGGGAGCATATTAATTATTTAAAAATCACAGTACTGATACGTAGGCGTACTGTACAGCATGATTGGAAAATTTGTGTAAATAATTGTATACGAGGGGGTGCTGAGAAGTTTCCTGGCTTTACTCCCTTACAATTGAGTTAGAAACAAAACATCAACTGAATATGAAAGCTTAATATCTTGTTATGTAACTGTGAAAAATCAAGTTTTTTCCCACTCTTACAACATGTTTTGTTTTAGTGAGAACGTGACATGGAGGAGGCACGGGCAAGCTTCACGTCGTTGGAGTTACGGACCGTCATGGAGTTTTTGTTTCTGCAGGGAAAGTCTCCAAAGGATATTCATATTGAGATGTCACAAACACTTGTTGCTGAAGCAAAAGCTTCATGACGGTCCGTAACTCCAATGACATGAAGCTTGCCCGTGCCTCCTCCATGTCACGATCTCACTAAAACAAAACATGTTGTAAGAATGGGAAAAAAACTGATTTTCACACACTTACATAACAAGATATTAAGCTTTCATATTCAGTTGATGTTTTGTTTCTAAATCAATTGGAAGGGAGTAAAGCCAGGAACTTCTCGGACAGTCTTAAAGTTTTTGTTTCAATTCAATTCTGCAGGGAAAGTCTCCAAAGGATATTCATATTAAGATGTCACAAACACTTGTTGTTGCTGAAACAAAAGCTTCATGACGGTCCGTAACTCCAACGACGTGAAGCTTGCCCGTGCCTCCTCCACGTCACGTTCTCACTAAAACAAAACATGTTGTAGGAATGGGAAAACAACTGATTTTCACACACTTACATAACAAGATATTAAGTTTTAAATTCAGTTGTTTTGTTTCTAACTCAATTGGAAGGGAGTAAAGCCAGGAACTTCTCGGACAGTCTTAAAGTTTTTGTTTCTGCACGGAAAGTCTCCAAATGATATTCATATTGAGATGTCACAAACACATGTTGCTGAAACAAAAGCTTCATGACGGTCCGTAACTCCAATGACGCGAAAATTGCCCGTGCCTCCTCCATGTCACGTTCTCACTAAAACAAAATCAGTTTTCCCCCCATTTTTACGAATGGGAAAAAAACTGATTTTCACACACTTACATAACAAGATATTAAGCTTTCGTATTCAGTTGTTGTTTTGTTTCTAACTCAATTGGAAGGGAGTAAAGCCAGGAACTTCTCAGCACCCCCGCGTATATTATGTTGAAAATAATCATACTTTTAATTTTAAGGCTTAAAATGGTTTTCTTGAATGTTGGCAAAATGTGCGAGTGTTGAACCACCCTGGTTTAACTCATTCATTATACCGCATTATTCCTTAATCTTGGTTATTGGTAAAAAATGAAATTCATTGAGGATGACAATGATAACATTCATGATAACAATAATAAAAGAAGAAAAAAGTTGATGCAACACAATGTCATAAAAAACAAAGTAAAAAAATATGCCCGGTTACCCAACGATTATTATTAAAAAAAAAAGGAAATAATAAATCTAGGCAAGTATATGGACTAGAACACGGATAGTTAATGTTTGACATATCGGTATCTATCCTTGCTTCTACTTTGTGATCATGGTGAACGTACGTAGCTTTGAGGCTTTGTCAGAATTAAAAACTAATCGTCGTGGATATTATTTGCAAGTGGATGCATTTCGACAAACATTTTACGATAAACTTGAGCTGCCTAACCCACCCCGAACGATCCTTCCCCCCAACAAATAAAGTCGGCCTGCTGTTGCTAAGCGGTTAGATGATTAAAATCCGATTAGCGGATACATGTTAAAACTATAAGATCTCGGGTAAATGTTTGCTGAAATTTAAAAGAGTATTTGGTCACTTGGTAGTAAAATACAATTGGCTTCCTAGAACTGGAGGGCAACTAAAATACTGTTTCGACTCTGTTGATCTTCCTCGATAACTTAAGTAGTGGCTGCACGCGTGTCCTTCTCGAATACGCTGATCGAAAAGGGCCGTGGCTAAGGGTCAAGGAGTATTAGCAAACAAACGTGCGAGTACAAAATATTGAAGTTTGTGAACACTCGCTTGTTGTCCAATTTGTGCTAGATTTCAAGCTAAGGCAATTAAAAGGACCGCTTTAAAGGTCCTCGAACTGTCCAAGGGTCAGTTGAACAGGGGTAAACTGTGGAAGTCGAAGCCTCTTCTTCCTTTTACGGCACAGTAGACGTAAACCACGTGATACGCTAAAAATCAAAATTAGTAGACAAAATTAGGGAGATATCTAATGCAGTGTTCGGGTAACTAAGTTTTTACTTCAAGTTGCGCTGCCAACTTATGTTTCCAGACGATGCGATCAATGATTTAACGGCGCAAGCAGACAGTGGCTAAGCATCAAAATGGCACCCCATTGCGACCACAATTTGAATCACTGGAAACCACCGTAAAAATGAAGGGTCCTAAATTGAGCGTATTTTGGAGCCCTACATTTCGAGGGCGTACACCATTTGATAATTGGCATCTAATATTAAAAAGTTAGCGATCCAGGTTCAATTATCGACATACAAGGTAAGACTGGAAAGTTTGGTGAATGGTCCAAGTGTGGAAATTTGACGCAAACGAGAAACATGTCGGCATGCAAATTGAGCGTTGACATGTAAGCTAAAAGAATATGTGACATGCGCAGACATTTCGTGAAGTTTCCGGGTCATTTAGCAGTTGTCAGCAGATCTTGTCAATTCGTGTCGTTACAGATACAAATTGGAGCAGAAAGTCAACGTGAAATTTTGCAAAAAGTGTACGGGGACGAAGCTGTGACTCGAAAAAGTGTTTACGACTGGTTTAAGTGTTTCTGTAAAGGACGTGAATCTCTTGAAGACGAACCCCGTTCTGGGAGGCCGACCACCACCAGCACACCCCAAAACATCGAACGTGTTCGCGAGCTTCTCCAAAACGATCGTCGTTTATCTCTTCGAGTGATGGAAGGTGAACTTGGCATTTCCCATGAAATTATCCGAACCATTGTCACCACGAATTTGGGTAAGCGGAAGATTGTGAAGTACAAACATACATTTATGTGAAGTACAAGCATACTTCACATAAATGAACATAACAACGTTTGCATGACAGTTATGAAATTTCATGTTGACTTTCCGCTCCATTTTGTACCTGTAATGACACATATTGACAAGGTCTGCTGACAACTGCTAAATGACCCGGAAACTTCACGAAATGTCTGCATAAGTCACACATTGTTTTAGATTACATGTCAACGCTCAATTTGCATGCCGACACACGTTTCTCGTCTGCGTCAAATTTCCACACTTGGACCATTCACCGAACTTAGCGGTCTTACCTTGTATGTCAGAAGTGCCTATCGGGCACATAGCTGTGAACGGGCCCCAAAATAAATGTTGCTTCTAGGCCCAAAAATTATAGTTACCCCACTGTATGTCAGTAACCTAAGTAACATCGACTGGAAACATAATTTTATGACGTAAGGGGAAAACAGCCCCTTAAAAGTAAATGAAAATGCCAACAGCGGACTGACCTCCAGGAATGAAACAGATGGCACCAGCGATGAAAAACACAAACCCTTTGAAACCTAGTACGAGCACCACACGTTTGGTTGTCAGCAAGTAGAATTCCCGTAAAATTACGTAATTTTAAGTTTCTCAACTCTATTTACCTGTCATGGGCATAATCTCCACCAGCACGCCAGTGGCCAGCAAACCTAAGTGAAGTAGACGGGAATACAAAATGAACATTTGTAGTTTTGCCGCGATGACAATGCAAAAGGTAACAAACTAAGCCCGACGCTCACCTAGACCGATGATGAGCAAAACAAATGCCGCTAAAACGATTTTCCAATTTTGCCGGACTTTGGGATGGTTCCACCAACTAGAAATTTCAGAAAAGCTTTAGATTATATCACTCTTGGTACAATCGGAGTTTAATGTACGCAGATGCCGTGCAGGTTTTACCTCAAGTGAGTGTCGAACTTATCCGGGGGGAAAAACACGCCGTCGTGTATCAAGGAATCGCTGTCTTTAGATGCGGTCTGAAATAAGAGGCGGTCATGAATTTTTGAGGCAAATTATAGGAATTTATTATAGTAGTTATAAATGCAATTAGTGTTTGATAACATCAGTTTCAACCAAAATGTAACTTGTGAACATTGGTTTTGGCTGGGACTAAGTTGTGATTTGTGATTTGATGATGTCACTTAATGGAATGAACACGTTCTTGGTGATAAGACAGGGCGACTAACTTTAGTTGCTCACTAAACTGCAGCTCAAGCTTTGCCTCTTCTAAGATGCAAATCAAACTTAAGCTAAAGCTGGAGATGGCATAGATTTTGCTGTATTGAGCTCGTCTTTGACAACTTTTCTGTGCAGCTGTGGTATACATCTGGGACTTGAGACTCATCTCATGCGATTTACACCCGTACCGCAGTTATCCAACAAATTGCAACTCAAGCTTCGTCTCGTCTAAGCTGCATCCCAAGCTTATGCTGAAGCTTGAGATGACACACATTTTGCCGTCTTGAGCTCGTCTTTGGCAATTTTTCTGTGCAACTGTGGTATAAATCTGTGACTTGAGACACAGCTCATGCGATTTGAGCAGCTGTGATATGGGGGTTAGTGTAAGCACTGCTTTGGACGAGTGGTCGTGACCCTCGTGTTGCAGAAATAGGCCAAAGTTAAAAATCACCAAACAAACTGCTTTGGATATTATGCAGAGCTGTAACTATAGAGCTGCCGGGACCTTCCAAGGGTGCATATTTCTGCATTTTGATGCAGGACAATGTATTTTTTCGGTATAGCGAAGTTCGGTAGTAGCTGCGAAAGAGCCGCGAGGGCCTCAAAATAAATTTTGCCTGTGGCACCACAAATTGTAGTACGGCACTGATGTTATCACAACATTGACATGCAAGATGAATATTTTGAATTTCTAAACATAAAAAATAAAGCCGTTTTTTTTGTGTTTTTACTACTTTAGAGACTACTACACAATTTGAGTGTATCTGGTTTGGGCCCTAGAGTTGGGCCCCTAGTAAAAAACTGATTTTTACCCAGTAAATTGATTTATTCATATGTAAATACTAATGTCGTGAATATTGGTTGATGGAGAGGTGAAAGCTTTGTAACTGTACGCCCAAGGACACAGGGATGATTTTTTTTTTGCAGAGGGCGTTGAATTACTATACAAACATGACCGAAGAGACCGACATGGACCTTTGAACCCATGCTGAAAGTCCAGTGTTGTCTAGGCCAAAACTCTTGGCGTTTACTCACATCATCCGGTATCCTTAGCCTTTCCAGAAATTTGTTCTCCTTTACAAATCTCTCTTCCATTTTCAAAGGTGTGCTTTCTATTGTAGATTCGTAGGAATCCCTGTCCAAATTATCGTCCGCCGCCTCGATATCCAACATGTTTGATGACCGACCCGCCATCTTGGTTTGTTTTTGTTATGGATACCAAGCTAATGACGTCATGCTGCAAAGGTATATTTGTTTCCGGTCAATTAGACTTTTTGTAATCGTTATTAAAACAGGTGAACAATTACGGGAACAGGTTAATTCATTTATATTATAATTATAACTGATTTTCATTGAAAACATTCAATATGTTTTGTTTTTCCGAGCGTTGCATTATGGGAAGCTAGTATTGTTGCTTCATTTTGGTCTTCCCATTTATCCCTATCCCAATATAAAACTAATACATTTCATTTATTAATTAACTTTAATGATTTTATTATTTAATGGTGATTTTTCTGATGTTTGAATTTATAAATTTATCTAATTACTCTGGTATCACCAGATTCAGTTATAAAATCTACGCTGATCTGGTCACACTGCAAGATTCTTCCCAATTATCCCTAGTCCAATATAACACTAATACATTTCATTTATTAGTTAACTTTAATTATTTTATTATTTAATGGTGGTTTTACCGATGTTCGAGTTTAAATTTATAAATTTATATAATTACTCTGGTATCACCAGATTCAGTTATAAAATCTACGCGGATCTGGTCACACTGCAAGATTCTTTTTGAGATGGCGCGTGTTCTGGTGTTCACGTTCGAATTTTTTAATCAATTCTATAGTTTGAATAATTTTAAATTTACTTATTTTTCTCTTTTCTCGTTAGAAACAGTTTCACGAATCGCTAGTTTGTGTTATGTTCAGATTATGTAGCAAGTTGAAAGTGGATTTTTAAAGCAAATACAGGTTTGTTCAGACATGTTTTTACTGTAGAAATATATTTGTATTCTTTATTATAATTAGTTTGCATCCTTCTTCAGCCTTAGCTTGAGTCTCCAGAATTTGGATTTGACTGCATCTATACAATCTCCTCGCATCACTTCGAAAAGGAAAGAAAAAATGAATTCATGTAGAAAACCAAACACGAAAAATTCGCAAGCTGGGTCTTTTGCCAAATTAATGCAGGACATGGGGTGCACCGATAACAAGATGACAGAAGTTATATACGAAGATTCCAAAGTGAAACTGGTGAAAATTGCTGACGAGACCTCAGAGAAGAAAGAACCAGTTTCCGAGCACTTGAACGATTTGTATGAAGGGCAGGATCTGTGTGACCTGACCTTGCACGTTGGAGTCGAGAAGCTGAACATCCATAGGGTGGCCCTTTCGAGGTGCAGCAAGAAATATTTGGAGATTTTCAACACTGAAACAACAGCCGGCAAACAAAACTCTGACATAACTTTGGGCGAAGGTATCCAGCTCGAAGCTGCCAAACAAGTGGTCCAGTTCTTGTACAAGAGGAAGATCAGGCTGACTCCGGATAACGTTGCCGATGTTTCGGCAATAAGCGTCCAGCTTGGCATCACTCAACTCCTCGACCAATGCAAAGAATTCCTAAGAAAATGTTCAGCTGATAAGATTACTAGCTACATCCTCTTGTGCGAACGACTCCAGATAGACGACGTCAAGCAAGAATTGATCAGTTTGGCCTCCAAGCATTTTGATGAGGTTTCCAAGAGCGAAGAGTTTGTGAAACTAAATGCCAATGACTTGACTACAATTTTGAGTGAGCACTAAATATTTGGATATTTGTAAATGGTGCGAGGCCGCATAATCGGTGTATAGGTCTTAACATCTTGAGGTGGGATACAGTTTAGAATCTTGGGGTGGACTATTTAGGTCATGTACTTGGAACAGAATTTTAGTATTATGCAGAGCCTGGCAGAGCGGTGTAAAAATTGTATTTCTAAAACAGAATTTGTATTTTTGATAAAGAAAAATTCTGGTTTTACCGAAGAAAAACCGCACTCCTGATGCAAAACAATTACATTTCCAAAATACAAAAATCTAACGTTTTCTGCAATAAAAAAGAATCATTTTACCTTAAAAATCGTGCTTTGATGCAGAATAACTAAATTTTTGAAACTTGCCTATTTGATGCAAAAAATACATTTTTACCTACTGAAAATCACACTTTTGGTATAAAATTGAATTTCTAAAACAGAAAAATGCACTTTTAATGCAGAATAATTACATTTCCAAAATACAAAAATCTAACGTTTTCTGCAATAAAAAAATCATTTTACCTTAAAAATCGTGCTTTGATGCAGAATAATTAAATTTTTGAAACTAACCCATTTGATGCAAAAAAATACATTTTTACCTACTGAAAATCACACTTTTGGTATAAAATTGAATTTCTAAAACAGAAAAATGCACTTTTAATACAGAAAATGTTCGTTTTTATCTAAGAAAAATCGTACTTTTACTGCAGAATAATTACATATTTAAAAATACAAATTCCACTTTTGATGCAGAAAAACTACAGTTTTATGTTAGAAATACAGGGAGGGTCCCTAAACCCCTTTCCCCCTTCCTATATATACGGGTCCTTCGGAAAGCTAATGGTAAATTTTTGTGATTCTTTGGAGGTATCCCGGGTGCTCACTCCAAAGGCGAAGTCCCGTTGTTTCAAGCAACACTGAAGTGGCTCAAGTATGTGCCTGAGAATTCACAGTGGGTTGCTCAACTGCTGAAGACAGTTGATTTGAAAAAAGTTGATCCTAGGTCTATTGTCCTTTTGGATGCTATCCCTGAAGTCAGCAAAATGGTGGATGTCAAACCCATTCTCCTAGACGCCTACAAGTAGGACCTTTCACGGGTCAACCTTGTTCAATTGGGATGAAGTTTGACCAGTTCTCATTTTCAGACATCATGCACTAATGGCACCTTTTGCAAATGCTTCTTCACCTGCGAAGACGGATGAAAAATCCGACAAGCCGAAGAACGACCGGAGCATCTACCACAGTCTTTCCGAGAAGCAGGCGATAGTAGCCATTGGTGGCTGCTCCATCCCGAATGAGGGCAATACAATCGGGTCAGTAGATCCAGGCTGCTTTATTTATATTTCTGTTATTATTTCCAATCTCTGTAGATTATGTATGTGTAGAATTGATACTATAATGTCGTGTTTATTTAAGGGGACCTGTGAGGAATTTCTTCAAGTATGAGATGTCCGGAAAACAGAAACGATGGCACGTTTTGAAGGAAGTGTCCAAGTCGTTTTGCTTCCATAACGCTATTTATGCACAAGGCAAGCTCTATGTATTAGGTAAGCTTGTGACAGCTTGTCCCTTTAATACTTCGTTTGGGAAAAATCATTTTCCATGTGCTATCTGTTGATAATTTGGAAGATTACCAGTTCTATTGCTATGGGTGGTATCCCAATCTCTTATGTTGTGAGCCTTAAAAGGGCCATTGTTCAAGCAGAGGGTTAGTGAATAGTGGCATTTTTTAAGCAGTTTTAGTGGAAAAATTTAAGTAATGGCTGCTTTGTCCTAATGTTAGTTGTGTGTGCCATTGCGGCCACTCTTCTCCGGACTCGGTCCAGAGGTGGTAGCCAGGAAGGGGTGGACTCACTACTTCAGTCTCCTCCCTATGGGCAGGATTTGCAGTAGGTTCATCCTCTGTTCTCAGACAGGGAGGGGGTTGCTGAACCGCTGTTTCCTATCAGCCGGGCTGACCTTCTGGGCAGCTCCGTGCTATTCGTCGAACTCATGTTCGTTTTAGTGTAGGTTTAGTCTATGTCAGACTATTCTATATTAAGCCAGTAGTGATGAAGGTTTGGGGACCTTAATTCTGTATTTAGTTATCACTAAAACGAGATGTTTTCACTAGACCGAGGTAATCGGTTTAGTGGTTTTCCGGTTTAGTGTTTCGGTCTAGGACTATCACTGAAACGAGAGGTTTTCACTAGACCGTGGTAATCGGTTTAGTGGTTTATCCGGTTTAGTGTTTCGGTCTAGAACTATCACTGAAACGAGAGGTTTTCACTAGACTGTGGTAATCGGTTTAGTGGTTTTCCGGTTTAGTGTTTTCGGTCTAGAACTAGCTATCACTGAACCGAGAGGTTTTCACTAGACCGTGGTAATCGGTTAGTGGTTTTCCGGTTTAGTGTTTTCGGTTTAGGACTATCACTGAAACGAGAGGTTTTCACTAGACCGTGGTAATCGGTTTAGTGGTTTTCCGGTTTAGTATTTTCGGTCTAGAACTATCACTGAAACGAGAGGTTTTCACTAGACCGTGGTAATCGGTTTAGTGGTTTTCCGGTTTAGTATTTTCGGTCTAGAACTATCACTGAAACGAGAGGTTTTCACTAGACCGTGGTAATCGGTTTAGTGGTTTTCCGGTTTAGTGTTTTCGGTTTAGGACTATCACTGAAACGAGAGGTTTTCACTAGACCGTGGTAATCGGTTTAGTGGTTTTCCGGTTCAGTGTTTTCGGTTTAGGGTCTATCGGGGCAGTTAGCTACGGTAGACTGTTTCTCAAACTATCTGAGTGAATGTATGACAATGTGGTAAGATGCATTAGGTACAAACCTTTAAATCGACCGGATAAGACCCCCATCTCATCACCACCAATCCCTCAGAGATTTGACACCATCAGTATCGACCTGGTGGGGCCACTACCGGTTACCAAACAAGGTAATGCCTACATATTCTCTATAACAGATGGGGCCTCCGGGCTGGTTGAGTT
>JAUJYV010002410.1:0-12730 GCA_033995625.1 Ophyiulus pilosus
TCCATGCCCAAACGCCTCACTGCCCAAACACCTCCATGCCCAAACACCTCCATGCCCAAACACCTCCATGCCCAAACACCTCCATGCCCAAGCACCTCACTGCCCAAACACCTCCATGCCCAAACCTTCAGGCCCAAGCACC
Source organism: Ophyiulus pilosus (assembly GCA_033995625.1). Lineage (NCBI taxonomy): Eukaryota > Metazoa > Arthropoda > Diplopoda > Julida > Julidae > Ophyiulus > Ophyiulus pilosus. The sequence goes on from JAUJYV010002410.1 coordinate 143, forward strand.
TCCATGCCCAAGCACCTACCTCCATGCCCAAACACCTCCATGCCCAAACACCTCCATGCCCAAACACCTCCATGCCCAAACACCTCACTGCCCAAACACCTCCATGCCCAAACCTCCATGCCCAAACACCTCCATGCCCAAACACCTCCATGCCCAGTTCTTTGCCCAAACAGTTCATAGTCCAACACTAGTATATTTGACTCAGTCACATATTTTATTATCTAATAGTGGTGGCTACTGTTCAATTACATCATCGATATCAGTCAGATAATCGTGATCTTAATTTACGTTTTCGTCGTCATCGATTGAGATCGTGACGACGTCGACCAGCACAAAAATATTCGTGCGAAACGCGATAATATTCTCGGAAGTTTCGAAAGTGTTTTTTTCTTCAAACTCCGCTACGTGCAGTTTCCGGACGTTTGTTTTTTCTATTTTTTGAGCTTGTTTTTGTTTCCCGAAAGCCGTTGCTGATGAGGAACTTGCCATTGAACCATATCGCATATTTGGGAGCCCCGCCCCCCTCCTGTGGCCGTGACATTGTTGGAAGGCGAGGCAAATATTTATACCCGATACGATACGGGGTCTTATCGTTAACTTTTGACAAATACTAAGTTCAAAATGAAACTGGAAGGATAGGCTTATCCGAATAGCGAAGTTCTACGTCCTTTTTCATGGGGTGACACATCGAAAACATCCGTTAATTGGATTAAAACGCCACGAGTTCTCTACCTTTTTTTCATATTTGACTCATTCGACATTTTTATAAAGTATTCTCACGATACTGTACACGTTTGGATTACATGACGTCTCAGATGAAATTGCTCCTTTTTTAAACTTGTTATCCTAGACGTAAGTCGGACATTTATTTCTCTTTTACGACATCTAAAACTACTCTTGACGTTCGACTATCATTATATATCTAGGACGTTGAAATCGTAATGGTGTCAGTTTGTCGTCACGTTCGATGTTTTGTTAATTTGTCGCTGACTTCAGTTAAGGTTTGATCTAGAACGGCCTTTCGTTCGATAGTTATATCTTCAAATAGGAGGTCAGCGTGGCTGAAATGTCATACGTACTTACGGTACTTTAACTAAGTTTCGTCAAGCCCACTGCTGTGCCTTTCGTGCAATCCGGTACCTTTAAAATGTGGCTGAAATGCCATAGGCATGCACTGTTTGAATCCCAGCATTCCGTTTCGGCACGTGAGAGCGTTCCATTTCGACACGTGGGAGCATTCTACTTTTGGCACGTGATAGCATTCCATTTCGGCACGTGAGAGCGTTCCATTTCGACACGTGGTAGCATTCCATTTCGGCACGTGAGAGCGTTCCATTTCGACACGTACACTCCCTGCCCTGAACTTTTGCCCTACGTTTTGTACATGTTGTGACACCGGATAATTGCACAAACCGGATAAATGCGCATATTTTACAAGCCCCATGTTCAACTTTCGCGCGGAATTGTGACCGGGTAATTGCATAAACCGGTTACTTGCACATTTTCGGCTAACCGGGTCACTGTGCAATTACGAGGGTTCTGCGACTGGAATGACATGGGTACATGTTATGGTCTTCGTATGACATTCCAGCCACCTAATCAAAAACACCTTATTGATGTCATTGAGATGCCATTTTAAGATTTGCGTGATAATCAAATCGATTATGACTGCCAATTTGATAAATGACAATCGTAAATGATTACGATCAAAGAAGTCGTACATATATATTCATATTTTTAATTATCGTTTTTTGAACAATAGCTTCGTAGTCTACTGTCTCTTAAACCTCAATTGTTAAGTTTTATTAGCTAGGGCGTGTAGCCGTGATTGCGCGAACTAATCTCAACTTGGCTCGTTATTATCGCTAGCTTTCTCATTTCTGCTTTCGCTGAATCCTAGTGAATTGTATAATGCACACTCTTGAATATAACAAATGAGCTCGTAATTTGTAGGAGGGGAAACGATGTCTATAATGAGCTAACCGACAGAAAGTACGGACCTTAGGAGTAACTTAGCGCCAGCCAAGCGAGGATTAATGCGTAGCAACGACGAAATACGTGTTAATAATCACCAAATTCGTGTTAATAATCACCAAATGCACTGCCTTCAAAATTATGTAGACGATGACGAACATCTGGAATCAGAAATTGGGATCAAACAACCGATTTCTCAAAGGTTTTCACTCCATTCGTACGAAGATAATCCTGACCTTCTTCCTCGATAACCAACTTGGTACTTTAAACTAAGTACAGAAGGGAAAAATAACAAAAAGATAACGAACACATTTTTACAGTACATGCACACTGTGAGTCATAAAAATGGAGAACCCACACCGCTTAATTGCACAGACCGGATAATTGCACATGTTTTTCCATGCCCTGAACTTTTGTACATGATGTGATCCGGATAATTGCACACACCGGATAAATGCACCTCTTTTACGAGCCCCATGTGCATCTTTTGTATGGAATCGTGACCGGATAATTGCACATGGTCTCCATGCCCTGCACTTTTGCCCTATGTTTTGTACATGTTGTGAACCCGGATAATTGCACATATTTTACGAGCCCCATGTGCATCTTTTGTATGGAATTGTGACCGGATAATTGCATAAACCGGTTATCTGCACATTTTGGGCTTGCCGGGTCACTGTGCAATTAAGCGGGTTCGACTGTATATACTTTTAGCTGAGTAATGTTTACAAACACTGCTATTGATATCTGTTGTACTTGTGTACATACATGTTTCCTTCTGGAGTGACTCCAGAGTCATTTATAGAGACATTTGTCCAAAAACAAACCCTCATGTCTCCCGCAAAGCCAAAACACACTCGAAGGGCTTTTAGACGATGGCGAGACCTTATGTAACTTAACTGTAGTACGTATCTAAGATATTGATTGACCATTTCCGTTTTCAGACAGTTAACGAAGTACCTGAACGAGTGCCGAAACAGGGAAGATGATCATGGAACCGAGAGTGATTCAACGACGTGAGTTCAATTTACTTGCCATTATTTATTAAAACTTTCAAATTGGTTGGGTCCATCGCATAATTTCATTTCGTATATGACCTATGATCAATGACGTAACTAAAAGTTCTGCATGGGCCCTGAAGCAAAAATGAGGTCCTCTTAATTCGTCAGTTGAAATTTTGAACACGAATTAAGTGTATCCTACAGTTTATTAAGTCCCTCTACAGGACCAAAACCTTGCAACCGGTTGGGCCCTTTTTAGCCTTAGTCGCCTTTGGGCCCTTAAACCCCACCCAACAACAACAACCGTTTATTAAGTACTTGGTAATAAAAATGTGGTTTTAAATTTCGTAGGTTGAAGCTGAAATCATCGGTTAAGATGAAGTCACCTCCACCAGTTCCTCATCCTGATTATGCGTGTACAGGTACTGTATTTATACTCTATACATCTTATTTGCTCTTTAGTAACGCCCTGTTCCCACAACATTTTAACTAACCATAAAATCCTGGAAATGAATGAACAAAAAAATGTTTTGATAAGCCCACATTTCGTATGCATTAAATCGTGGGTCATTACAAAGTCCTTATTCAGTTGTGTAGTTTCAGAAGCCCCAAAAATCAATTTAAAACAAATATTAAGTGGAAGAACTCCATTAAAACCCCTTTTTTCACGAGGAAATTGCGAGAAAATGTGATTTTGCAACGGTATTGTTTATTGTATTTTATTCCTCGAATTGAATTAAGTCTTTGCTTCTTCCTTCTTGCTTAAAATTGTGGTAGATCCTAGATGACGTCATAGATTCGGTATTTATCCTTATAGGTCATTTACCTGTTGACATATCAGAGGTGTCATACTTCGGTGTTGGATTAAAATGATATAAATTCCGAGAAAAAATTGAATATTTCTTCTTATAGGCCAGTTTGTACAACATTCTGTTATACGAGGAAAGACAAATAATTTAGTAATATTAAAAAATTTAAGTCCTTATGTCCCTGCCTAAAAATTATCTTAAATTCAGGATCGAGAGGGTCACTTGTTTAACCCCTTGTCATAAAACTAGACTAAAATTTTGTTAATCAGCAGTCAATTCTTTGTCTATTTATAAGAATGTTTTACCAATGTTTTATATACCTTTAGGAAACTGAACTTAAATTATGTTACCTTATGAGAAAAGCGGTAAGAAACTAGTAATAAATTGATTAAACCACTGTTTATTGACTGCTAATCAAACTGCTAATCACTAGTAATTTTTGAAACCTAATCACTATTTAAATGGATACAAATTTGTCCTAAATTCGTCAACTTGGTCATTAATTCACCACAAACATTTAGATTTTAAGCAAACAAGGCTTCCAGTTAGATTGCCTAAAAAATGTGTGATTTTCTCATAATTTACTGATCGCAAACTGTTAATTTTAAAGCAAACACGATCATGAAATTACTAGTTTGTCTCGAATGTTGCTTTGAAACTGATCAAAAACTAGTAATAATCTGATCAAAATTTAGTAATAACCTGATCAAATGCTAGTAATAAACTGAGCAGAAACTAGTAATAACCTGATCAATAATTAGTAATAAGCTGATCAAAAAAATCTAGTAATTAGCTGATAAAAAACTAGTAATTAACTGATCAAAAAGTAGTAATAAACTGATCAATTGCTAGTAATAACCTGATCAAAATTTAGTAATTAACTGATAAAAAACTAGTGATAAACTGATCAAAAACTAGTAATAATCTGATTGAAAACTAGTAATTAACTGATCAATTGCTAGTAATAACCTGATCAAAATTTAGTAATTAACTGATAAAAAACTAGTGATAAACTGATCCAAAACTAGTAATTAATTGATCAAATGCTAGTAATAAACTGTGCAGAAACTAGTAATAACCTGATCAATAATTAGTAATAAGCTGATCAAAAAATCTAGTAATTAACTGATCAAAAACTAGTAATAATCTGATCAAAAAGTAGTAATAAACTGATCAAATGCTAGTGATAAACTGATCCAAAACTAGTAATTAATTGATCAAATGCTAGTAATAAACTGAGCAGAAACTAGTAATAACCTGATCAATAATTAGTAATAAGCTGATCAAAAAAATCTAGTAATAAACTGAGCAGAAACTATTATTAACCTGATCAATAACTAGTAAAACTGATAAATAACTAGTAATAATCTGATCAAAAACTAGTAATAAACTGATTAAAAACTTGTAATAACCTGATCAAAAACTAGTAATAACCTGATTAATAACTAGTAATAGCCTGATCAAAATTTAGTAACTAACTGATCAAAAACTAGTGATAACCTGATCAAAATTTAGTAATTAACTGATCAAAGACTAGTGATAACCTGATCAAAAACTAGTAAAAAACTGATCCAAAACTAGTAATAAACCGATCAAAATTTAGTAATTAACTGATCAAAAGCTAGTAATAACCTGACCAAAATTTAGTAATAAACTGACCAGAATTTAGAAACACATATATTTTCTAGTCTATTCCCAGTTAAAACTAGTTTTAAACTTCTTACTAGTATATTACCAGGATGTTGAATTTTTCCAACTGCAGTTATATTTTGAGAAGTTATAAGAAGGAGTGATTTGGTCCACCCACTGTACATTTCAAATCCTATATTTAATGAGTTTTGGTTTTTTCCCCCCAACTTTTGGCGTGGGAGTTGAATGTTGAGGTCGATGTGTAATCCTCGCGAACCTCCTTCGGATCATGCCTATTAAACATTAAAAGCAGTCCCTGGTCGAGGTTATCAAAAGCTGCTTTTTTTTTTGGGACTAATATTTTAATCAACTCCCCCGAAAACGTTGCGCTCTATATTCGACTGTCCCTGCCCCATTGCCGTTTTAATGCTTTTTCCATCCTTCGAAGCATTCAATGGAGTAACACTGGTTCCTGTACCCCATTTTTGGCTATTTTAGTAAAAAAAAGGTCTAGGATGTAGGTTGACCTCCTCCCCCCCAACTTCCTATTTTTTTATTATTTTTATTCACGCGTATGCCGAATGATTTACCACGGAGCTCAACAATTAGGTTTTCAAAATTTTGAAATTTTCAGTCACCGCAAACCTCATTTCGGGAGTTTAATCAAACACTTATCATATTTTTTGGGGTTTTTTTTTCTTAGGAAGCATAACGGACGGTTCTGAGCATTCCGATGAAGGGTGGGATACGGATTTTGACGATGATATGGTAAGTAATACTTACTCGTTATTTAATTTAGAAACTTGGAAAACAAACTTGGAAAATGGCGTGTTTTTTTTTTTGGCAACATATGTTTTTTGACAAACCGAAACGACGATTTTAATGAGACGATTATGTTTGATGGTTTTTGCTATCGTCGTGTTTTGTTTATTTAAACTGGTTAATATTTGCCTTTCTAATCTAAAATGGCTGATATTATACCGAACTTAACAACTGATAAATGAACGACGATAACGAAGTTTGGCAGTTTTCGTTTCTTCGTCATTAGCATATTTAGTTAATTTAAAATTAAAAATATCTTACGAGCGAGAAATTAATATTAATTTAGGGGTTTTGATAACCGTATGATGATAACCATTTGGTAGTTTTGGTGTCATTATTTTGTCGCTGACATATTTAACTAATCTGTTAAATATTAAACTTACCCTTATTAAATTTTAAAACCAAAATTGGCAGATTTGCCAAACTTAACTGATAAATTAATTAATTAATGATACATTAAAGTTTGACAGTTTTCATTTCATTTCTTTATCATTTAGTTAATTTAAAATTACAGATATAACAAACTTTACAACTGATAATATTCGGTAGTTTAATTTTAGTTAATTTAAAATTACAGTTACGACAAACTTTACTAACGAGAAATTAATATTAATTTAGGTGTTTTGATAACCGTATGATGATAACCATTTGGTAGTTTTGGTTTCATTATTTTATCGCTGACTTATTTAACTAATCTGTTAAATATTAAACTTACCCTTATTAAATTATAAAATTAAAATTGGCAGATTTACCAAACTTAACAGCTGATAAATTAATGAAGAAAGTTTGTCAGTTTTGTTTTCGTTTCTTTATTATTAGCGTATTTAGTTAATTTTTAGTTAATTTAAAATTACAGATATGACAAACTTTACAACGGAGAAACAAATATTAATTCAGTATTAAGTTAGTAATAATTTAATATTAATTTATTTTATCGCTAGCATATTTAAATTGTTTAATCTATTTAATATTAAACTTACTCTTATTAAATTATAAAACTAAAATTGGCAGATTTACCAAACTTGTATTTGGTTTCATTTCTTTATTGTTAGCATATTTAGTTAATTTAAAATTACAGATATGACAAACTTTACAACGGAGAAATAAACATTAATTTAGTATTAGTTTGATATTAATTTAATATTAATTTTAATTTATTTTATCGCTAGCATATTTAAATTGTTTAATCTGTTAAATATTAAACTTATCCTTATTAAATTTGAACACTAAATTTACAGATTTACCAAACTTTAAAACTGAGAAATATATGGTTAGATATTAATTTAGGTGTGATAACATTTTGTACTTTTTGCTACATTTTTTGCATGTTTAGTTTATTTAGTTTTGATCGATTTGATTTAATAAAAAATTATTATTTTCTTAAAATGTCCAATTTTAAAATCTCTCTATAACATGCTTATCGAAACATTTTACCGTTTGTGTGAATTTTGAATGTCTGAAAACTTTGCTGATGATGATGATGATGACAATGTCATTCGTGGGGATTATCAGCGGCGCTGGATTACCAGGGATTATCTCGTGACGTCACTACCTTGTTTTGAAAAACTCTCCAATGTTTATTTGTCCGTTTTATCCTACATTCGCACGTGTTTCGTATACAGAACCGTGCCTATAAAATGTCTCAACAGCATTTATTTGTGTATCGATCGAAATCCGAGAACTAATTTCTAATATTATGTTAATTCGCAGGAGGAAGACAGACATAAAATCGAGCACCAAGAAGAAACAGCAGCAGCAACAGCAGCGAACCATTCAAATGGACTTCAAGGTCCCTTGGTATGAAAATTTATAAAATATTGCACTCGCTTTAATTATCGTTTTATAATTATTCTGGGCTGATGCACGAACTGAAGCTTCAACTTAATCAAGTGTAGTTTACAAAAAATCAAAGCTATCTGGATATATTCGTACGGGTAACGGTGCGGTTCGATACATCTTTTGCGAAATGCACGAAAAACACGAATAAACGTTGCTTAGATTCTAATTGCTATTTTTGGTGGCGATCAAATATAATTCAGATCAGCAATTTAGATCCTCGTAAAAAAAAAAAAATTTAAAAACGCATTTAGATTTCAAATTTTCAGATAATCGGTTAGTACTTTAACATCTCTTTTTAAGGTATTTGCTCATTCGTTAAATTGATGGCAGGGCATCAATCTGACCGTTAACTGACCGTTAACTGACCTAAATATTCAACCCCTAGAATTGCCCATAAACGGAGTGTATTGACCACTCATTAACATTATATTCTCCCAATCGTTTTTTTCGTGAAAGTCTTAAGCACGAATATGTTGCATAAACGAATTTTCACCGTTTTGGTAAGCAGAATTTTGGTATATTTTTAAAATTTTGGTATATTTTTTTATGTTTTGATATGTACATTTGTATTATTATACTCTAATCGTTTTTTTTGTTAGACACGAATCGTTCCGCACCGTTGAATTTGGTTAAACGAGCAGGCTGTGAAGGCCTTCACCAATTAATGAGGATGATTTCCTTGAAAATTAGCACATTTCGGCAGTAGGGCCAAAATAATTGCTCGCGTGTTCGTGCATGCCGAGACGTACACGTTTTTTTAAAAAATTTATACGAATAATTATGTCTGTTCTCGCTACTTACTCACTACGCATGTTTTTTTCTTTTACACTTCCTGTCAAGTCTTTCTGTGTTGTTTTTATTGTCTGATGTATAATGCGACTTAATTTTTTAAATAATATACACGGTGAGGAATTTTAAATTGACGTAACATCTGAATACGAGGACGAAAATCATTAAATTGGTTAAAAATGATTCGAGACTGTCGTCGTTATTTGGACGTGGCACGTCACTTAAAATCCTTCGCCTCGTTAACATTTTAACATATATTAATATTTACCCGCACTTTTTTTATATATTTAAGATTTCTTCACTTATTAACAAGTTGAAAACCCAAACGAACGACGACAACCGACGTTTTAAGGTGACTCAGTTTTATCTATAAAACCGAGATTTAGTCATTTTGAGGGAAAAATTGGTTGTTATAAAGATAAATCACCAAAGTTTGAATGACATTACGTATGACATTTTATTTGACGTTTTATCGATTCTTGAAAGATGCGAGGTGCTGCAATTTGATTGTTTTAAAGTGTTGCACGCATTAATTTTGAACTAACTCGAATTTGGCAATCGTTTGTGATTTGGGACTACTTTTTTAATGTTTTCTCAAGTACAGCATCAGAATTTTAACTAACATCAAAAAGTTCTCGTTTCAGTAATGTCATTTCGGATGCCGATTTAGTTTCGGATGTTTTCAGTCCGCATCGTCCGATTACGCGGAATAAGTAGCGAATCTTGTTGTTAACGCATTACTTCTTACAATTTAGAGTCCGATAAACCCTCCTCACAGAAGTGGTCCTAGTTCATCTATTAGCCAAAGTAATTTTGTACGCGATGCCGAGGCGACTTCACAACCAAAATCTTCGAGTCCGAGGAAACAAATGCCTCGGCCTCCGAAAGATCCGGTTGTGCTTCCAAAGAATACCATTCGGCCGCAAAGGTAGGCCAAATCGTACCGCTAGAGTTCCACATTTCATCGCAATTATTTGTAATTGTTCTCCTTAAATTTGAATTTCTAGGTCCGTACGTCCGCTGCAGAATCCTCCGCCGCCTCCTCCAAAACAGAGTCCGACAATCCAGACACAAAACCACGTAAGTTCATTAAATTTAACTTTGACGTTAAGATTGCGAGTATAAATGTGTCGCAAGTATTCATATTTGGGTTTTTGTACCGTTAGGAATTCGTTTCCGATAATTACGAGGTGCCAACGCCGGCACTTAGCGAAGCCGGGTCAACCGCTGACATACGCAGAACGTCTTCGAGGAATAGTTTATCTTTGTCGTCAAGAAGTACTTCTCCCGGTAAATGCGTGTTACGGATTATACGTCGGTGAATGTGAAATGATAATTCAATTTCTGAAGAAACGTTTACATTTTCTGTTGTATTTTTTAGGGAAAAGTGAATTTCTAAGTCAGCAAGATGCGGAGCAGGATATGCTCATCACGGACGATGAAGTACGTCGTCTTTCGCTCTTCGATTTATGTAATGCCTCGGATTAAATTTATATTTACGTGTTTTTTCGTTTTCTAGTTGGGAATGCGTAAGGATTATGAAATTTCAGATGGTAGGTTCATTTTTTAAATTTTCATCTGTTATTCTCTACTTTTAAAAATTTCATCGCTCTTTATAAACGGATTTTTGCATTTTACGAAATGCGCTCGAAAGCCTGATAATCGTTACGAACATTTCCGTAGTAGATTGTCTGTGGCCAAGTTCTTTGAGTACTTCCATCAGATCGATATCGTCCGATGTGCCCGAACTTCCTCCAAAAAATGTTGCCAGTAGACACATCCCGCCACCTTTACCCGAAAAACCCAGAGGATCAACCGCGGCTCCTTCATCGTCTAAGCAGTCCAGAAGCTCAGTTGAGTGTACGAGTTGACGAAACGCCCCGTGAGGATCATTCGTAGATTAACTTCTCCAGTTTTGCATTTTTTAAGGATGATGTGGATAAGTCGCTAAATGTGGATAAGTCGCTAAAACGCTCAACCAAAGTCGGAAATTTATTGTCTCTGATGACAAACCGCAAAGGGCCTTCTGACAAAAAAATGAACGGAGCAAAGGAAAGATCCGAGGCGTCGGATCGTGGTTAGTGTGGATTTTTTTAAGACTGGACATTTTCGGATCTCGTCGGAAATATTTTACGGTGTCGTCATTTTGGCATAACTTTTTTTTTTTAGAATTTTCTTCTCCGCAAATTTCACACATGACAAAAAGCAGCAGCATGAGTTCGTTGACGAGACCGCTTCCGCCGGTACCGAATGGAACCGATCGAAAACACCGCTCGTCGGCATTGCTTCCCACGGCTCCACCTTTAGTCTTAATGCGCGGAGAATCCTCGGTATAAATTTCCGCTACTTTTTTTTGTGATTTAAGATTAGGATGCAAAACCGGTGTTTCGCATTTTAAAACTTAGTTCGAATGTGTTTAATAAGCCCAAACGTAATATTTGTATCGTATCGCTACGCGTTTAGCATCCGCTAGAAATACACCCTTGGTTTCATAAAGTTGAAAGAGACGTCGCCGAAGCTCTTCTCAAAACTTTGGGTCAAGTACGTGTCATCGATGAAATTGCCGTTTGTTCATCAATCTTGGAAATATTTAAATTTATGATTTCCAACTTTTTGATAGAGCGGCTCCTATCTGGTGCGAGAAAGTAGACGAGCGGGAGAAAGCAGTCCGTACACTTTAACCATATTTTACGACGAAAAAATATCGCATTTGAATATCCGAGTGAGGAGCGATGGGAAGTATGCGCTCGGTAAGGAGAAAGGAAACGAAAAGGTAAACCTAATTTAGTTAATGTTGCTGTCGTTCGGGCACGTTGAGCAAGTTTTCGTTTTACGCGCTTTTGCTCGGAGATTTCTTAGCCTTTTCTTCTTCCGTCAATTATTAGCCGTTCGGTTCTGTGGAAGAACTTATCCTTTATCATCAACTCGAGCCAATTTTGTTGACGGCGAGAAATCAAGCTATCGGTAAAACGATTCTGCAACAACATCCACCAAAAAACACGTTTTAAATTGACGAAGGACACGACGGAAATGACTTTATACGACAAACGATGCATCTTTGTCAAATAGTTACTATTTTCAAAGAATTTGTAAAAGAATTACTAAAATTATACTTGTTATTATATTGACATTTTAATTTGTAAATACGCAACATATAGTCTTACGAATGAATAAGTTGTACAATGAACGGTGGTGATAGGGCTCTAACCCATCAAATAAAAATGATGATAAATATGGTTCGTTGTCGGGGTTTATCGCGCGAAGGAAATTCTAATCTTTTTGCACCAATATTTTAACCAATATTTGACGCTGATATTCTACGAGTAAAGTTTTTCACCAATATTGCCTCTGAAATTTTATCTGAATTAAGCCATATGTTAGTCTATTATTAATAAATATTGAAATTAGGAATGTTGAATCAACGTTTACTGTACATAATAATTGTGTACATATTTGAATCATTTTACGAAATGAATAAATGATGAAAATTTCAACATATAGACCTCGCTAGGAAACAGGACAGTAGGATAAACCAAATAAGCATTCTTCGAAAGAATATTCAAATATTTTATGAAACATTTTTTTATGACCTCGTCAATTTAAAGAACTTTAATACTGTAATTTGTTAGATATAACGAATGTAAATAAATATGATGAATAATTTCGTGCGCGTGGAAATGACTGCAGCACGTTGGTACCGTTTGACTGAAGGGTTTATTAATTAT
>JAUJYV010002411.1:0-12727 GCA_033995625.1 Ophyiulus pilosus
TATTCTGGGCAGCCGCCTAATCGGGGCAAAACGCCTCCGCCGGATGTGTCCAGATTAAGCGGAATCGACTGTACCTAGTAATTTAGCATATACCTAAACTAGTCCAATAATCTTATAAAAATCTAATCTAACCTAAAACACGACTTCCGAAAGTTTAGTTGGTGGTCCTCATCACCATTCAAGAAAAATGTTAAAGCCCGTAAATTTTAGGTAATCATTGTAATAATTACAGAGTTTGAGCCAGCCAACGTTAACAAAACGATAACGATAACGAGAAAGTCTTTGACATTCCGGGCCGCCAGCGCTGTTTCTCGTTATTGTTATCGTTTCATTAACGTTGGCTGGCTCAAACTAATGCGTGTGGGCTCTTGTGTTGAAAGTGCTCTTGCGGTCCTTTATGTATGAAATGTTGGACCACCTTGGTCATTGCACCCTACTTTTGTTTTTTTATTTATGCTTAATTCAATTCAATTTCTGTGCCCTTCAGTCAACATCCTCTAAACTCATCAATCGCTCATCACCTATAGTCGATAAAGTAATTTTCAACAGTACAGTTAGCCAGATATGTGAATGATTTTATCAGTTTTCCATTTCACTGTAGTTCAAATAGTTTGAACGCTTCTACGTGCTGTAATAATATTTAAGATAATAATAATTATAATAATTAGTTACCCCCGGATTAAACTAAATGGCTAAACCATGTATACACCGGTGCTATGCGTGATTGCCTACTTAGATTTAGCCCCTCATGCAAACTACTTTTCTTTTGTTTAGAAATCTACTGTAACCCTTTTTAGATATTTTAAACGCAGGCTACTTTACAGAGACGTGATTTCATTAGATTCTATTACAATTTTGGACCCAGTCGTCGACTTACGACCGCGATCGATTCCGACTTACCACTCGGAAGTTTTCGTATATTAATGCATGAATACAATATTCAATCAATCTCTTAGCTAAGTATTTCAACAATCTTTTTTATTATATTTCTTTAGACATTGTGTTTACAAGTCACACAAAACGGTCGTAAAGTCAAAGAGTCATATAATCGCATAGGTCGTAAGTCGACGATTGACTGTATATCGAAGATATCTTTGTTCTTTGAGACACAACTATCAACATTGCGGATTTGAGACTGTTTTTTTTTTGTATGGCCTGTAATTCCCTAAGTGAAAGCGCCACCTTACGTCGGAAATAGTCTTTAAAACTCTCACTGGCAAAAACGGCCCAAACTTGGACTTAAAAACCTAGTCTACACATTCAAGGTGCGAACGCGTCTTTACCTTTAATAGAAATTTCTAGGTGAGGCAGCGTGAGTTTTTGGTACTTAATTTTTTTTTAAGGGGGGAAGGAGGGGGAAGTGAATATTTTGGCAAAAGTTTGGCGTTCCGGACGGAAGAAATTGATAAAATTCCTCGGTTAGGTGGAGAAGGAGGGGGAAGAAGGTGAAATAATTCCAACAACCCACACTGGGCTATTGGCAAAACCTAACCTTGCTAAGATGCGTACATGTTCTCCCCCAAACCCCTCCTCCCTCAAAGGTGAAGTCATGTTTCCATAAATAGGCGTCGATCCGCAGCAGCCGCAAGGAGGATATTTTTAAGAAGCTCGTTTCGATTTTTTGGAGCCTTTTTATCTAAGCCAGCAGTCGTCCTAGTCTCCCATTAGCCTCCAGACGTCCGTCCGCACTGGAAAACGCAGCATCTTAAGTTGTGCTAACGACAAACTTTTTGAAATTTTTCGGTTCATTCCTTAACTACTAATAGGCTCGATCCACGCTCTCTTTCTTGACTCTCTCCTACACTAAACCTCCAACAATCACTGCCATACTCTCTTAAAGCGAGGGATTCTATTGCATTTACCCTTTTTTAATCCATTTTTTTGTACAAATCTGTGATGGCTAATCGTGGACCAGCCTATGGCCTCAGCGCTCAAATTGCTAGGAAGGTAGGATCATAATTCATAATTTGAGTCTCTCATACTCTACTAATATGCCTTGATTGTCAACTAATCGTTAACTATCCATCCTAACGCTAGTTTAATGCTGACCTTCGTGACTTTTGACGAAACAAAATGGCGACCCAACGCCTCACCTGTTGCATGCCGGGATATGTTTCATCATGGCCGCCTTTTTCCGGGATTTAATTCGACTAAATCTCTATATTGCTAAGTTATTTCATTTAATAATTCCAAAAAATTCTTATCCAAACTGGTCGCATTGGATGTCAACGGTAAGCCAGTTTTGCTTTTTCAGGATTTTCAAGCATATATTAATTATAGTGGTCTGTAAAATGTCGAAATTAAAATTTCTAGTTGCTTATCCAAAATTCGTGACTAGAAATTACTGATATTCCCAAAAATTTCGTTTTCAAATGAAACGGAAATTTGCAATTTCCCACCATGCACGCGACGTGACGTCATGTCCGCTTCCGCTGCATGAGCGCCACACGCTGGCCATTCGCCGAACTTTATATCAATATAATTGAAATTAAAGTGTTAAAATGGAAATATGCATTGTTAATAATTTCATACTCATTGGTGTATACAAATACTTACGTTAGTGTTTAAATAACGGATTTATTATACCTGAAACATTCATAGTTTGAGACTTAAACTATGAATGTTTCTGGTAACTGGTATGCAAAATAGTTACCAAAAGATTTAATATGAAATGCCAACACGTTTTCCTATAAAATCCTTAGAGATTTAGCAAATTTGCATTCTTAAAATACTTGCTATATTTTCACATAACGCCCATTTCACATTAGGGAGTTTTAGCATGCCAACGTCTTTATACATACCTTAACTGTAATGGCGGAAAGGAGAAGCCACGCATTGAACTACTCAATGAACTAACTGAACGTAATGGATGCGCATGCGTGGTTCTTCCCTTCCCGCCATTCAAGTTAAAGTATGTATAAAGACGTCGGCATGCTAAAACTCCCTATTTTGATAGTGCGTCTTGAAAGGGAAGGGTTTCTATAGGCAATTGTGCATTCAAAAATATACCTTGAAAATAGGGAAACGTGCTTGAATTTTTTGATCGACTCGGAAGTCTGGAATTATGCTTGAAATTCCTGTTAAACACCATTTTATGCTTGAATTTCCGGCCCTGGTCGGAAAATTTCCGTAAATATCGTATACTACTTTAAACCTTTATAGTTTAAGACTAAAAGATTTACTACTTGCGTAGTATAGTTTAAGAATTTGCGTAGTTGACAGAAACTGGTGGATGAACCCGTGACCCTGATAGTGCGCATTTGCCATATACATGTAACAGCCAGATGTGAAAGCTGCCATTATTGAGAAGCTTGGATGAAGATCAAAATCCTTGGAGCGGGTTGGTGGTTAAGGGATGCTTAAGGTGACCTTTCGTAGCCCTCTTATGTCGTCTGAAGTAATACTTGGCTAGCATTTCTTTGATTTTATTACGTTTATAGCCTTTACTTCTAAGCCCTGGATTTAAATTTCAGAGTCAGTGTTAGTTTTTTTAAAAACAAAACGAATGAAGAACAGATGTTCATCCGTTTTTATATCATCTATTTCCGGTACATTTTTCGAGTACACAGCTCAACTTCACTTGATGAAACACATAATTTAAACTCCTCCATCTTGGGGACCTGATGCTCGAAAAACTTGCGTGGGCTCTCAAAATAGGGCCATCGCCAATTTTGAATCTAATGTCAAAATTTTACTTTCGTTGCGTTAACACTTTCGCATCTCAACTACTTATAAAACAATTTTAAATGTTTCAAGCATGCAACACATGAAACACGTGATCAAGTATGATTTGCGGACATCCTGTATAATCAAATGTCATCAATTATCATGTGATAAAATGACATGTTATTTGGGAGTAGATACAATATAACCAAATAATTGCTAGATTTACTTTTTGTAGGGCTATTGGGCTTTTGTTGGGTCGTTGACCTTCTCCTATTTAAGCCACTGACACTTAGCATAGGGTGCATTATGTAAACTTCCGGTCACATTCAGTCATCTTTGTTTATTTTTCATTCTTCTGGCATTCGCAAATTTATTTTTATGATAATCATATTTCTACACTTTTCTTCCAAAATGGCGGCGTCAGTACAAATCAAAATTTGTATTATTATGAAATACCATCCGATTATTCATTGTAATCTGATTAATATAATAAATTCACAGGTGACCTACGTTTCACGACTACCACGTACTGTAGAACATGAAAGATTTGTGAGAAGTATTAGTTAAAATTGAGCAACTGTAGAAATGTATAGACACGACATGAAAAGTGTCAATACTCTCGTGTCATTCTAAATTATTTAATATTTGCTTATATTTTTGACAATGTGAAGTTTAAATAATACTCCTTTCAATACTTTCATGGAAAATGTAGTTTATGACAGCAGTAATTTTCTAAATTTTATCATCTTAAACAGCCGCCATTTTGAAAATGGCGGCTTAATTTTGACATTTTAGTTTGTTATTATGCTATGAATATACTTTATATATTATAATATACTATATATCTGATATTCCTGATAACAATTTGATTAGGTTTTCGAATTTAGATGTGACGTAAGAGCGATGATGTCATAATCTCGTGCGTTAAGGTTCCAAGTTCTTTTGTTCTTTGAAATGTTAGTTTTCAAAATGGCGGTTGTTTAGGGTGGCATTTTTACATTTTAGTTCTTTTAATGTTTCTACAAATCTACTATGACTGATATATTTTATATTCCCGACAAAATCTTGGTTAAGTTTCCATATTTAGCTATGTATGACGTAAGAGCGATGGGGTCATAAACTCGTGTGTTAACGTTCCATATTCTTCCATATGTTCGAATGTCATTTACAAAATGGCGGCTGTTTAGCAAGGCATTTTTAGATTTTAGTTTGTTTCAATACCGCGAATCTACCACCGATAATATATTTTATATTCCCGTTAACAACTTGGTTAAGTTTCCACATTTAGCTAATCTCGTGCGTTAACTTTCCAAGTTCTTCCATGCTCGAAGTCTTCCAAGTTGGAATGTTCCATTTTCAAAATGGCGGCTGTTTAGCAGTGCGTTTTTACATTGTAGTTTGTTAATACTACGAATTCTACAGTGATTAATAGATTGGTTTTAAACTACATGGGCGTATGTATATCACTCTTCTTTTTTTCTTCAAATTCGGTGAAAAGAAAATGATAGGTCTGAGATGTGTTTGCTTTCCCTCAGTGTTTCAGTGCTGGAAGTGTTTGCCAATAACAAGTGCTTCCTACGCGTGAAAATGGCAGCTGAAAATGAAAAATGATCTCGTATAATCCGAGCTTGAGCGTATCGCTTTCAAAGAAGCCCAAATAAGGTCAGTTGTTTTCTTGGCGCTCGTTATACACAGTAGAAAGTGTGTAGCGCCAGAAGCTGCTGAGAGTGAGCTCATCGGCACGGATGGCTAGGGGGCGCTTGCTTTTTAACAACCATTTTGGAATTTTAGCTTTTTTGTTGGTATCCTATTTTTTACACTCTTTTTTGGATGGAAATAACTCTTATGTTTGACTTTAAAATCGCCGTTTTCTGATTTTTTTCTCGTTTGTTTTTACACCTGACGTCGAGCCAACTTTTGCCATCTTCAAACACGACTTTCATACCCACGCTTTTTTAATTCGACCTAGGCCTACCTATTATTTCTACCAATTTGTACCTTCCCACCTAGTTAAAAAGGCACCGACTTAGTATTTTAGGCAGTTTTTTGTAGGAAAAAATTGTCTATTTTCGGTAACCATCGCCGTTTTCTCGCCCCTATTTCCCGTACTTGGAAAGCACTAATTTGTTCTTGTTAAACTAAGAATTTTTTCCTCTTGGAACTTCATAAAAAAAAATATATATATCCAGCTGTAAACTTTCTCCCATGTTAACGTTCCTCCAAAATCAACGTACCTTGCAATTGCCTCTTTGCATTTTGCCCTTACTGAGAATTGGTGCTTGAAATTCGGCCAAAACTTTAACTTGAAATTCCACGCTCTTCAAAGTTGGGTATATTATATGAAAAAGACTGGAATCTTCATTCACAGATGTTTGTTATCTTCTTGTTTATTTTTAAGTGAGGTTTTTTTATGGCTTTTGCCTTAAAGCTTGACTTTTCTCAAATGGGTAAAGTCAATATTTAGCTATTTTTGTACGTGGTGAGCATTTTCAAAATTCCAGTGATGAATTTTGTGAATTTTGATAATAAGTACAGTTGAGTATTTGAAAATAATATGTCCAATGACATTGGCTTATGGACGATTCCTTGTGTGCTGATGGTTTTATTGCAACCAAAAACCAGAATGTTTTCTTCCAAAATTAAGATTAAGATGCGTTTGCGCCAGATCCATAATGGGCCTTATCTATACCACTGCAATTACTGATAATGGACTATTTTTAAAACTCTTTAAGTTATGTAATGGATGATAAAGTAAATATTTGAAGTTATTGTACAATATTGGGAGAAAGAATAAGCAACATATCAATTTGATGCATTTTAAAGTCTTGGAAACCATGCACAACTGAATAATACACCTAATTTATTTTATCTAGAAGTTTTATTCTACTAAGAGTTAATTTCCAATATGGTCCAGAAGTCGTTACCTCTCTTAATCTCGAAATAAATAATCCGGATTGAAGGTAGTCACTGACCCATGGTGACTTCCATTAATGAGTCAAAAGGTGTCATTTCTGAACATCATTTCAGAAGACATTCATGTTTCCTAAATTTCTGCCTTCAAATTTGTGTAATCTTGTGAAGGATTTGTAGTGGGGCCAGTAACTGCCAACGTACAGAAATTGTATTTTTTGTCCCAGTACACAAAGTTCACTGTATTGTATACAATTCTTCCATAGACAGGACATCTGTACCACCCTGTATAAATTAAAGAAAATTTCCTTAAAAACATGTTTCGCTTATTATTTTAACATGAAATCAGTATATATAATCCATACTTTTCGCCTTAAAGCCTGACTTGTCTTAAATGAGTATACAATCAGTATTTAGCTATTTTTTCACTATACCTTTATGCTTTTGTAGGTGGTTACCGTTTTAAAAATCCCAGCGCCATCTGTGATGCATTTTGTGAATATTTACATATGACTATTTATAATGTCGAATTGAATCACGAATTTATCTATTGATACATTTTTTTGAAAACTTTATTTATTATAATAATGTAGTGATAGCCTTGTACTATAGTACTTGTGACCAATAACGTTTAAGACATTTTTAGTCACGTGGTGTCACTACTTGTATAGGCTCCTTCACACCAGAAGCTTCTGGTTATGAAGTCTTCTGTATAGCGTCCACTGTCGGCGGATGTTATTGTTACTAGTTTATAAGCAAGATCTATGTACATTCTGTATATTTATTTCAATTGTTTTACTTTTGTTTATTTGTAGATCGCCGGTAAACGCGATCCCACAGCTGAGCGTGAAGTTCTGGAATGGATTGAAGCCGTGACCGGCGAACGACTCCCCAACCTCCCCTACGAAGAAGTTCTTCGTGACGGCATCGTTCTTTGCAAGTACGTCTCTCGACCTTTGACCTTTAGCAACTGGAAATAGACTGCTACATTGGGTTTAGTTATACGAGAAAAATACTACTGCTGTTTACGATGCATATTTACAGTACAGCATTAACTGAAGACATATTAAGTTTCAGTAAAACTGCAATGCAGTTATAAAACTGCGAGGTTTTGCACTTGGCAACTATGCAACTGTTTTGTTTTACATGAATGTAGTGTGTATTTCGTGCTTAGAACATGTAGTGTGTATTTCATGTTTAGAAATTCACTATATTTAAAAAATACAATAGTGTCCCTCTAAAATCCATCCGAGGGACCGCTGGTTGGTTGATTAAGGGAGAGAGCCGGTTAATCCGGATAATAGACAGTTTTCACATGCTAAAACTCCCTAATATTAATATAAATACACTTAGTAGCATATTAAATTTATATTTTTCTATACTTGGTTAGTAATTAGCATATTAGCATATTTTTACATATTTGCCAAATTTTGTAATACCTGTACAATGCCATCACCGATACTACAAAGTGTATCTATGGAATTTGTGTTGTTTGTACGGGTGTATGCATATTTCATGCCATGGAGGCAATAATGAAACTGTCGGTTAAGCCAGATAGCTGGATAAAATGAGCCGGTTAAGAGGGATTCTACCGTCAATTTCTATTTGATTTGAACATCTTTGTGGATTTTTTTCAGGTTGATCAATCAATTGATTCCCGGTTACGTCCAGAAGATGAACACTTCCGGAGGCCAGTTCAAATTGATGGAAAACATCAACAAATTCCAAGAAGGTTGCAAAAAGTACGGAGTCCCCGAAATCGACGTCTTCCAAACCGTAGATTTGTGGGAAAAGAGGAACATCCCCCAAGTCACACAATGCATCTTCGCCTTGGGCAGAACAGTAAGAGACCATCAAAAATTTATGTTTTTTGAAGGAGCTATCCTTTGAAGGGATAGTCCCATAGTTTTTCCACTAAAAGTCTACTAATGTTTGGACCCACTTCCAAGCTCCCACGGCCCACCTTAGAATCCTTGGCGGGGCCCTAGTGTGCTGTGGTTAGAGGGTCCGTCTCAAAGGATCTGCTACATTTAATTTCTGTTCCTGAGACCACTGGATTCTAATCATTTGTGTTTGCGTTTGTTTTAGGCCCAAATCCACCCCGAATGGCGTGGTCCAATTCTCGGCCCCAAACTTTCTGACGAAAACAGGCGCCAATTCACCGATGAGCAATTGCGTGCTGGTGAGGGCGTCATCAACCTGCAGTATGGCACCAACAAAGGAGCCAATCAAAGCGGCCAGAACTTCGGCAACACACGACACATGTAAAAGCCATCCACCATTGCCACCAGGCCCAACCCCAACAACCCAAATTATTATTATTATTATTCATTAAGTTACTTTAATTATTATTACGACTCTTCTCACTCAACCAGCAGCTTACACGAACAGCGGCCGGCATACCTTAAAAAATCGTTTTCCTTTACTTTTCCTCCGTTACTGTAATCGTCATTCAATCCGGCCGCCGCATTGGGTCCCCCATTGCTTCGGACCAAGGACAGCCCTGTAATTTTCAACGCACCTGGTTCTATTATTATTATTATTTTTTTGGCTTTTATAATAATGTATCGTTTGCGATTGACGCCACGTAGTGGGAATATTGGGAAGGAGTATTAAAGATATTCTATTTACAATGGGAATCGAAAGTTGCCATTTATTATAGGGTATTGAATTGAATTGTTACTATAATACCGGTTTAACAGGTTTTAAAAGTGGTCTCGGTGTCGCCATCTTGGAATTTCAAACTCAAGAAGCAGTGACGTAATTCCAATTTAGGGGCCTACAAGCAAACTTTATTTTGGGCGATGTGACGACAGGCAGTGTCGGAACCCAAGAAAAAAGAAGAAATATGGAATGGACCCTCGGGAGGCCCCATCAAGCTTGAGGCCCCTGAGCATTGCTTGCTTTTGTTGCCCTACAGTTATGGAATTTTCTGCATTATTGACAATATATACGAGCTATTTTTTCTATATTTGAACTTAAAATCGTTCATTTTTGTAAGAATTCTTTTAAAATTAGAAGATTTAATTAAATTATTCAAAAGTTTGAAATGAAAGTAGAATAGTTTGGACTCAAATTGCCGTCAATCCACTTCGCCGACAGCTTTATACACTTTCCCATTCGCCGACTTGTATTATATCGCTCTACATGATAATTTAGCGATAATTGATTATGTATATTATAATGTTATTTGAACTCAGTTTTTACCTAAAATAACCTAACCTAACCAAAACGTCGGCGATTTGAGTTGTCGGCCATACCGGTAATACTGCTATTATAACGTCGTGAGAGTTCTAAGATGGCGACCGCTGTCTCTGTTCAATTCGGCTTCACTTTTTGAAAACCGGACCGAACCATTTCCGACTGATGGGGAGGTTGGGTACCTTTTAATTCGGAGGGGAAATAAAATGCTTTCGTAGGTAGATAATAATAGCGATGTTTTTATTCCGGTGTTGGGTTTCTATTCGGCAGCAACAGGTGCGACAAAGCGCTGAATTAAACAGGAGTAAAAGGCTAGTGTTTATGGGAAACGTGCACGGATTTTTAAGCGGTTGACCCTCGGAACATGAATTTAGTGAGAGTGACCTTTGGTCGGAATCTGCGTAATACCGTTTACAGGTATGTCATCATAAGAAATGTGGAGAAATTGAAATCCAGGTCATCATTGAGTCTGTGAACAGTATGCGAAACGAGAAACCGACGTTTTTTGTGTGTGTTCCACTCGTACTTGTTTAGCCAACTAGCCAGAAGAGGATATTTAGCGAAGAACAATTCAGCTAAAACTACGCTTTTTTCTAATTCTGCGCGAGAAATGAAATAATCTTAGGTAAGTGCTTCAATTTTTCATTCATAATCTTCCAACAGCTATCCAACTTGTATACAAATACAAGTTGGATACTTTAGTGTTACTGAGCGAGGGTTTAAGTTAAGCAAGAAAGTTTCTAGCCTCGAAACTTGAAAAATATTGCACCTTCGTGTAGCTAATTTGCCTAGAAACAGCTGGCTCGACATGCTTTGAGGCTAAGCTTTTTAATTTTTAAACGCTTTCAATAACGGAAACAACATTTAACTATGGGCATTTTTATTAGTAATGAACTCAGATTAATAGTTTCGTAAGTCTTTTGAATGCTTTCATCTGTCGTTCCATCGATTTTCGTGTTTCTCAAATTTTTCATATTGAAGGTAATTTTAAAACTAATTTACGTACATTGCGTAGCTTTCAAAATGTCTTAAACTGAAATCAGCCTTTTAGGTCTTAACAATAAGTCTTAATGGGACTACATCTTTGTTTTCGTTACGAGGGCGCGATTTCTACAGTGAAACGGAAGTGTAACAGCGAGTGCAACGGCTAACGGCTGCGAATCTGACTTACGGGACGGGGTAATTAACGGCTTACTATAGAAATTTGACGCACTTCTACATGTGTGGTAGAGAACAGTATACTTTCTCCACTTCCTGAATAAAACGTGCATAAATCTTTATTTTTATGATGATGATGATCATCATCGTGACAAAGGCCTTAATTTTTATGAATCAACATACAGCGCTATGACCATGAATAGGACATGCAATGCAATTTTCCTCGATAGGCCTACTCGGTCGCCCTATAGCCGCTTCACGCGAATTCCACGTTAATTATACGCAATTATTGGCCGTTGTTATTCTTATTATTAATATTATTACGGTAGGAGAACACAATGAGACGAGGTTGAGGAGGGGGAAGTGCGGAGAACGCCGTATGCACCGGGGAAGCTTATTAACGGTATAAAGCTCGTTTTGCTTCGTGCATATTTGGAGCTATGAAACTCACCTCCCCCACCCCCCACCAGCGGAATTCAGGACTCTGAACGGTACGGTGACCACACGAAAATTATACTCTGAGCCGAAACTGAGAATATGGTGCATTCATTTGGGATAATGGCCAAGCGGGACACGAGACTAAATTTCGGAACCATTTTTAAAACCATGGAGCCATGAAACATTTGAGTATCGACAATGGCATCCCTTTGACATTCTATAAAAGCTAAGGCTTGTAATCACCTCCAGTTTGTGAAGCCTTAGATTGTAGCCTAAGCTTGCAGTGGAAAGTTGTAGCCTTAGCTTAATTGTAGCCATACTAGGCCTATGGTATTCTTATTAAGGCTTTTAGCCACCTATTTAAAGGTGCTATGCTAAATGTTACGCCAAAAATGACCCAACCAACAACCATGTACATATGTACAGTCGATTCCGCTTAATCTGGACACATCCGGCGGAGGCGTTTTGCCCCGATTAGGCGGCTGCCCAGAATATGCGAAGTTAAAAAATATTCTGTCCTGATTTGTTCTTGACAATTTGGCCCTAATAAATGGCTGCCCAGATTAACCAGTGTCCAGATAAAGCGGAATCGACTGTACATGTTTATACACACTTATCCAAACTTGCACATTTTTGATCATATCTAACAACAATGTACATGCTTCATAATTAGCATTTTATGAGGCATATCTGTGGTGTTCATCAGTACCCAATTAAGGCCCTTGTATGGATCACCAGCACCTAATTAAGTCCCATGGATTACCAGCACCTAGTTAAGGCCCATATATGGATCACCATGCAGCACCTAATTAAGGCCTGTACATGGCTATATGCCCCATCATTGGCAAGATGTTGGCTATATGCATGACTAAATATGGTCCCCATGTCAAACATCATTGGCTAATTATTAATTAAGTCCATCATGGCTAAACATAACCCATCAGGGACTAAATATGATCCACGCATGGCCATTATAGTAGCTTCTCTACCCGAGACTCAGTTTTCAAAATAGTAGTATGTACAGAAAATGTATGTGTAGAAATAATATGATAGTAAAAATGATGTATACCAATTGCGATAATAGAGAGTTTGAGCCATCCAACGTTAACGAAACGATAACGATAACGTTAACGTGAAACAGCGCGGGAAACCCAGAATGGCATTGGAATGCCATGCTTCGCATAGGGTGGTCCTTGACATTCCGGACCGCCATCTCTGTTTCTCTTTATCGTTATCGTTATTAGAGAGTATGAGCCATCCAACGTTAATGAAACGAAAACGTTAACGATAACGAGAAACAGCGCTGGCGGACTGGAATGTCAAGGACTACCCTATGCGAAGCATGGCATTCCAA
>JAUJYV010002412.1:0-12718 GCA_033995625.1 Ophyiulus pilosus
CAAATATGGCCCATACATGGCTGCATATGACCATTCAAGGACCAAATATGGCCCACACGTTGCTATGTATGGCCCTTTAAAAACCAAATATGGCCCATACATGTCCATATATAACTTTTACACCCGGTCATTTGTAATTTTGTGCAAATATATACGACTAAAACCCGAAAGAGTTAAATTTCAAAACATGAAATAATTTGAAAACATATTTAGTTTTCAAATCACGAAGTGATCATTAAACTGTACTCAACATTATTCTTTGTAGAGTTAATATTCTGTCTCATTTCCGATATCCTGTATACCTTTATACTTGTAGAGACCATTCTAAACGCTTTCCTAAATCCATTTACGTGTAATCCTGACCAAGCTTATTTTTGCTTATACAAAATGACCCACATATAATAATGAGTTCTGCGGTTGGGAGAATGATCATGCCAGAAACCTTATTTTAAATAACTCAACTAATCTACACGTTTAAACTCTATTTCTGGGCACCTCTTTAAATTAGGCACCTCTTCAAATTGTCCAATTTGACATTGAATTTTCGCTGTTAATAAGCATAACTCTTGTTGCATTTTGACCACCGTGCATAAATCATTTTACTTCAAAATTACAAATTAAAGTGTTATTATTTTATTATTTTGTTAACAAATGATCCACGTTAAGTAAATACTAAATATTGGAGAGTCCCTCAGATCAAGTGCCCTGATATGTTGCTTTTTTCACTTATTTTGAGTTAAAAGCTCGAGTTTTGTGATGGATCCCGGATGGGAAAGTTATATATGGACATGTGTGGGCATATACAGCCACATTTGACCCTTGTAAAATCATATTTGGCCTTTTATGGGCCATACTTGACCCTTCATGGGCCATAATTGACCCTTCATGTGCCATATTGGCCTTTGATGGGCCATACTTGACCCTTGATGGACCATACTTGATTCTTGATGGACCATATTTGGACTTTGGTGGGCCATACGTGACCCTTTGATAGACTATACTTGACCTTTGATGGGCCATACTTGACCCTTGATGGGCCATATTTGGACTTTGGTGGGCCATACTTGACCCTTGATGGGCCTTATTCTTGATGGACCATATTTGGCCTTTGATGGGCCATATTTGGCCTTTGATGGACCATATTTGACTTTTGAAGGGCCATATATCGCCATATATGAACCATATTTGATAAATGATGGACGATTTGTGCCTTAATTAGCAACTGATTATTCATCTAATTAGCAATACTAAGCCACGTATAAGCGACTTAATGCCAGCGATTACAACTGATGAACCATACATGGACATATATGGACTTATCTGGCCATATACGTATGTCCAATTTGTGGTCTAGCCATATTTGTAATTAGCCATATGTATATGTCAAAATTGTCCATACATTACCCATATTTGGGTTTTTTTCCAACCAGGGATCCCAAAAGCGTTGTTACATTTATGACACGTCCCACCAGCGCCCATTGTATCGAGGCACAACCGCCGGCTAAAATGCAATCATATTTTTCCATTAAATTTGAAAATACGATTTAATTTGTTATATAAGCTGCGATGCAAATGCATTCACGTCCACGCCGCCAAAATCCCTTTAATGCTCTCAGTCGGCACACAAAAGCCCCGTTTTGCATGTGCTTGTTGGGGTCTCTCATTTGCATACTCATTTGCAAAATGGACGATGTCGGGTGGTGACTAAAACCACTGGTGATGCCGTGGCACTCGGCTTCTCCTACGGTGCCATTTGGCTCCCGATCTAGTCCTGTCTCATGCTAATGTCACCGTCATTTGCATAACGTTTGGCTGGGCATTGCACACTATGCAAATCCCGAAGGATGAGGATAAGGGAGCGTTTGCCTGCACCACGTATAATTTCTCAAAATGATTTTTCTTGCTCTCGTCGGACTCTTGATTTCACATGCAAATGTTTAGCTCTTCGGCACAGGATGTACTTTTGCATAATCAAGACAATTACTCCGAGACAATATTGCCGAGCGGATTTAATTTACGCTGGCCGCCATGCATGTCAAAAACTAGGGGTAATAAAAACTAAGCCATAAAACCCCCCAAGATGCTCATTTATGGCAAAGTCTAGTAGTAGCCGAGGTTTTAAATTATACGGCGAGGTTGAATTAAGTGAAACGCCTTAAACAATGCGGACATTATTAATTTTTAGCTAAACACAAAGTTTCTTAGTGTGTGCAAAGTTTAGCAGTTTTCCATTGTATATCTCTGTAAATTATGAATTGTACTACTGGACATGTGGTGCGTGTTACAACACGGATTACAACGTGATGTCCAGTTTAATGAGGTGTCATTCAAAAGGACGTCCTCAAGAGGGGGTGAGGGAGGGGGGTGAAAAATATTATGGACGTCCACTAATGAGGGTATTTTTAGTTTTTGGCTTTTCTGTTTAATTAAGTTTTAAAGGTCAGTGAAACGGGAAATGAACACCAGAAGAAATGTGTCCACAGTCCCAAATGTAAGGTTTAATTTTTAAAACCTCGGGAAAGTCGGGTATTACGTATGCTTAAGTTTTGTTTAACAAATTTCAATTAAGAATAACAGCATGCTCTTCGTAGCACGTGCATGGCGTGCACGTTCTTCATAGCACGTGCGTAGAGTTCACGCTCTTCATATCTCGTGCATAGCCTGCACGCTCTTCATAGCACGTGCGTAGAGTTCACGAACGTTCTTCATAGCACGTGCGTAGAGTTCACGCTCTTCATAGCACGTGAATAGCCTGCACGCACTTCATTGCACGTGCAGAGCCTGCACGAACGCTCTTCATAGCACGTGCGTAGAGATCACGCTTTTCATATCTCGTGCATAGCCTGCACGCTCTTCATTGCACGTGCATGGCCTGCACGAACGTTCTTCATAGCACGTGCGTAGAGTACACGAAAGTTCTTCCTATCTCGCGCGTGGAGTGCACGTTCTTCATAGCACGTGCACGTGACGCGCGTGGAGGCGTTCCAATGTCAACAGTTTGAAACACCCGCCTTGAACAATGCTGCCAGACTGCAAAGCTGTGTACGTTAGGCTGAAATTGAAATAGTGTACAAAAAGCTTGACTACCCCCTCGTTGTAAATGATTATTATTGTGTATACACTACGTTATCCAATCCGGGTTTTTTTTTATTAGACAGACTGGAATGTCATTAATATCAAATATGCCATATTTTTGTTTTAAATTGCAATCGGGACGTATTAATAATGCACGACAGCAATACGATCCCGAGGCTTCCTATAGCCACCCAGTCATTTGAATTGGGGGGGGGGGAGGGGGGCTTCACTTTCAACTTCCCTGGTTTCCTTCGCTTATTACGTACGGCATTCCTGGTTTTGAATAAATGTTCAAGAGTGAGCAAAGAATTCCTTGAAAAAAAATGTCAAGAGTACAGGGATCGAGGAGGATTGTATTTTCTTAGGTAGAAGCGAAGGTCTTTGCCTGATTAAATTAACTAAATATCCAGCTATAACAAAGATGGGGGGGGGGGAGCTCGATTTACGAATTAATCTTTGAGGTTGGGTTTTCAGAAGAGGATGGATGATGATACATGCTAGGAACGAGGGGTTAAGGAGCTGAAATGCAAGAGGGGTGAAGTGGCACGACTTATTTGCCTAAAATTTTAATTACATAACTGAGGATCATCAATAACTCTCTGATGGGCTGAGTGATTAGATTTCAGGCATGTCTCTTTTGAAGCGCTGAAATATGCAACGGAGAAACGTTAGGGAATGACAAATGCCACCTTTTGGAAATGTTTACCATAGCCCAGGGTGGGCTCAGTGGTAGGCCAGGGAGGGTACCGAAGCTATCATCCCCCCTCCCCCATCCAGAGATTCACGATTATGTGTATGTAGAATAATTAAACAAGTTGTTTGTGATGAAGACGTGGCGGAGGATACCCTGTGTGCTCAAAAGCGTGGTCGTGGATAACAAAATATCGGTTGAAATCACCAGTTTTTGAGAACTTTTTCCTGTGCACTCAGGGAACCCACAATTATTATTTATAATTTATAACTAATAAATTCCTAAAGCTTTTATGTTTTGGCTACTGTTTCTGTATGTTGTGTTCGTGGATATTGGCCAATTATGAACATGTACATAAAAGTTGAAGTTGCGTTTAGGGGCCATTGAAAAAGGACGTCCCCGAAATTCCTTCAAAATTCATCCCTCCCCACCTACCCCCTGTCCACATGGTGTCCATTTTAGCCAAGACCTCTCCCCCCCCCCCCCAATTCACCCTCATAGACGTCTTTAATACCACGACCACCACCATATGGCATTTATTTGCTGACTGTAGGGTACTGAGTTGAATTGAATTAATTTTCTTTGAAAAGTAGGGTGTCCAGAAAATTTGTTGGAATAAACAAATGACCACGAAGGAAAATTCCAACATAAAATTGGTATTTAACACAAATTTAGGCATAATTTAGGTTTTAGAAATCCAATTCAATTCAACTCAACTCAGTACCCTACAGTGAGCAAATAAATGCCATATGGTAGGGTAGGGTGTCGTACCCAATTTCAGGAGAATGCTCCTACGTCAGTAGCGACTTAGACATCATTGTTAGATTGAAGTTTTATTAAATCAGATACAGGATAAATCCTCTTTCACTGATCTGTAAAACTTAATTAAACATAAATACTGAAAAATACCATCATTAGTGGACGTCCATAATGGATTTCCCCCTCCCTCCTCCCTGTCCACATTGTGTCCACAATTATAATTCGTTGAACTATTTTCGTAAAATGTTCCTTGTTTTTGAAGGATACATTTCATTTTAAATCGTATTATATCCTAGAGGACACTGGGCGGTGGCGCCCTCTGGTCTCTGGAAAAAAACCCATACATATTGAAGGCGTTTTCCAGTCATCGATACAGTGCCCAACTTAGGAGGGCGAGTTGAGAATATTTAAAGGCAGTGACTGCGCAGAATTTATTGTCCAGACATTAATGGAAGACACGTAGGAACAAATTTATTAATATGATATATGTAAAGTCCAGTTGAGGAATGCACGATTGACCCTCCCCTGATTGGATGACTCAACTTGGTTGACTAGGATATGTCTGCCAGCGTCCAGGATTTACGAGCACGAATTACGGTATATCCTAACTAGAAGGAGATCACTGGCAACGCCAAATCGTAAATATAAAAATGGATCATATTTGAGTTGATGGATTTTGTCGAAAAAACGCCGCATCATTTTGCGAGAAAAGGGAGGGGGATCGTATAGAAACCTCTTGGCCACATTCTTGGGATTCCGAGGCACCCTGTATACCCCCAGCGTGGTCACTTGTCACAATATGATGAAGTGGCCAGTTTGCCTGATGGACAGGAGGAGCTACCGAGGGTCACGAGCCCAACCCTGAGATATTTAAGGGTGGACCCAGGGGCGGCGATGACCACGTCCGAAAATTAACTGACATCATGTTAGTATCTGGCGATGACCCAGATGATCCTCTTGTCAAAAATTGCAACCTTCCCCCCTAAGACGAGCGATAGCATGGAGCGTCGTTAAAAATCGCGATGGGGTGGGTTGAGCATGAACCGTGTAAAACATTTTGCCATTTAAAAATTAGGGAATTAATGATCCCAAGTGGAGTTTTTGCCAGGTATTTCGTTGCCTCCCCCTAGTGAGCCTATTTGGGCTGAGACTTGAATTGTGACTTTTTAGTACCTAATATTAATTAAGGAATTAATGGTCTTCGTAACAAACCTTATAGTCCAGGTATTTTGACTGCTTTTTCTTACAAGGTTATTTGGGTTCCCGGGTGGAAAAAAACCCAGATATAGCCCATGTATGGCTAATTCCAAATATGGCTATAGACCAGATATTGCACACGTCTGGACATTTATGGTCAGATAAGTCCAGGTATGGCCATACTCTCCTATATGTCTCAAATGTATGGGCATGTATATCCATGTAATCCAGATATGGGCCATGTATGGACATGTATGGCTAATTCCTAATATGGCTATAGACTAGAGATTGCACGTCTGAACACATGGTCAGATAAGTCCAGATATGGCCGTATTCGCCTATATATCTCAAATGTATGGGCATATATATCCATGTAATCCAGATATGGGCCATGTATGGACATGTATGGCTAATTCCTAATATGGCTATAGACTAGAGATTGCACGTCTGAACACATGGTCAGATAAGTCCAGATATGGCCGTATTCGCCTATATATCTCAAATGTATGGGCATATATATCCATGTAATCCAGATATGGGCCATGTATGGACATGTATGGCTAATTCCAAATATGGCTAGACCACGAGATTGCACACGTCTGGACATATAGTATATGGTCAGATAAGTTCAGGTATGGTCATACTCTCCTATATATATCTCAAATGTATGGGCATATATATCCATGTAATCCAGATATGGGCCATGTATGGACATGTATGGCTAATCCCAAATATGGCGATAGACCAGAGATTGCACACGTCTGGACACATATGGTCAGATAAGTCCAGGTATGGCCATACTCTCCTATATATCTCAAATGTATGGGCATGTATATCCATGTAATCCAGATATGGGCCATGTATGGGCATGTGTGACTAATTCCAAATATGGCTATAGACCAGAGATTGCACACGGCTGGACATATAGTATATGGTCAGATAAGGCCAGGTATGGCCATACTCTCCAATATATCTCAAATGTATGGTCATATATACTCGTCCATGTATATCCATATAATCCAGATATGGGCCATATATGGACATGTGTGGCTAATTCCTAATATGGCTAGACCAGAAATTGCACACGTCTGGACATTTATGGTCAGATAAGTTCAGGTATAGCCATACTCTCCAATATATCTCCATATATGGGCATATACTCGCCCATATACGGCCATAACTACTGCCCATGTATGTCCATACCCAACCATATATGTCCATGTATGGTAATACCTGCCTTCATTTGCCCTGATATGGCCACAATATAAAATTCTATATGAGAATCCACCAAAATATATGTCCATATATGACTAATCAATGGCAATATGTCGCTTATATATGGCTTAGTATGGCTAATAGTTGCTAGTTAAGGCACATATTGCTCATGATCGGTCAAATATTGCCCATATATGGCGATATATACCCTATCAAAGGCCAAATATGGCTCACCTATGCATGGCTATACTAAATGCCCCACTAAGGGTCAAGTATGGCTCATCAAGGACTAAGTATGGCCCATCAAGGGTTGAATATGGCCAATACATGGCTGTATATGTCCCACACATGTCCATCTATGGCCCATACATGTCCATATATAACTTCCACCTGAGTTGATACCCGAGCTACCTACTCATAGAATAAATCTTGATCAAAGACGCCACCGTAATTTGCGTATAATGTGCAAAATTAGTCTCGAAATTATGGTTTTGTGCATTTTTAATGACGAGAGCTCTGTAGTGCAAATATCGATTAAAACACTTGTGAATTTTAAAATGAAAAAAATGTTATAAAGCATTTGTTGATTTTTAGTATTGTTGAGTAGTTTTTTTTTTCTTTCTTTTCAATTTAGTAAAATGAAATTTCTTCGACTATGTCATTTAGATATTATATGAAAAATTGCGCTTGAGTGGATATAATACGCATTCTGCAAAAATGTAATTCGTGCCAAACAAGTACTACATACATTTAATTGTGTCATTAAATGCATTTGTAAATATACAACATTTCATCAAATCATTCCAATTCACCAAAACAGGACAATCTGTCTTTCAAAACACTGCTTCAACTGA
Source organism: Ophyiulus pilosus (assembly GCA_033995625.1). Classification (NCBI taxonomy): domain Eukaryota; kingdom Metazoa; phylum Arthropoda; class Diplopoda; order Julida; family Julidae; genus Ophyiulus; species Ophyiulus pilosus. Next base: position 7,792 of record JAUJYV010002412.1, read on the forward strand.
AAATTTAATGCATTTCGTAAAAATAAAAAAATAATAAATATAAAAAACCTACAGCTTGTTGGCACTGCCTATCGATATCGACTATAGCTACTTGTACATTATAGGTCGTGGGCCGAAATCCTCCATAGTCGCCGTCTCGTTACGATTATTATTGAAGTATAAATTGCCGTAATTGGTTTATGTATACAATTTGGCATTATTCATGGAGTCTAATAGAGAGGCATGACATAGTCCTATTATGGATTTTTCGCTTTTTAATTGACTATTTCCCCGTGCAATCCGCAATTACGCGATAATTCCAGGGCTGCCGTAAATATACGGCTGAAAACCTCCGGTGAATTAAGAATTATGCTAATTTCCTACTTTTCTTTCACTTATGCGCAAATAAAAGGATAATTTTCCTGGAAAAATCCGCCATCTCCGCATTTTGAAATGCACGACGCGATCCCAACTAACCGAAGGAGAATTTATTCGCAATAATTCCGAGTTTTGTTTACTAATTCTGGCGCATTAAAACGGATGCTTTATTGCATTTGTAGCCGAGGCTTTTTGGGCACATATAATATAGTGGCTGTGTGTCGCCCTCTTCCAAATTATGTGCACAATGGCTGGCGAGCCCGCTTTGCTAAGCCATTTCAATCAGACCTCCATTTATAATTCAATTCCCAAATGCAGCATTTAATCGGCGAAGCTTATAGTGTTCGCTAAGATAGCAAAACCGAAATGCCCATGTATTATGCATAGCAACGTTATACATAATTCTCAAATAATCATTGGGCTTTTCTTGACTTTCAGACTTACCATTGCGCGCCTTTTAAACCCCCCCAAAACCAAACCAAATGCCATTGGATGAAGTTGTTGCTTTTCCTCACGCTTTTCTGCAAAAATATAATTCCGGATTTGTTTAATCGAACCGAGCTCTCATTAGCCTGAATCGATCATTGTTACCGATTTATGCGCCGCGTTAACAGCTTAATGGGCGCCTGTCAATAATGCAAATTGGCGTAAAATCACCCCTTTGAAACTAATGACACTTAATGGATGCACTGCCAAACTTTTCACTCGCAAATAATCTCCTTGCCACTGTTAATTTCGACGCATTCGACTCCTTTTTGATTTTGGCACAAGTTGCCAAATAATAAAATGGGGCGACAGTAACGAAAGAAGACAATTTTATCTAGACATTTAGACTCATCTGCTATATACTATGTATGTAGTATGTGTATAATTGTTGATAATTGAAGCAATTTCTGCATTTTAAAACGTGCAAGGAAATGGAATTGCGGAGCGTGCAAAAAAACTAGAATTTCGGTGCGTGCAGAGAAATAGAATTTCGGAGCGTGCAGGGAAATAGAATTTCAAAGCACGCAGGGAAGTAGAATTCCAAAGCGTGCAGGGAAAAAGAATTTCAAGGCATGCAGAAAAAAAGAATTTCAAAGCGTAAAGGGAAAAAGAATTTCAAAGCATGCAGAGAAATAGAATTTCGAAGCGTGCAGGGAAATCGAATTTCAAAGCGTGCAGGGAAGTAGAATTTCAAAATAGAACAAAATGAGAAAAAAGGAATAGAGATGAAAAAATAAAAAAATAAAAAATTAAGATTTGTCTGTCTCTTCTCTGGTTTTTAAAACAAAAAAACTACAATTTGATTCAATTTGAGTTTATTGATTTTGAATTTAATTGTTTGCCATTTAGTGCTGTTATGTCGATGTGTTAGATTTTGATTAGCTGCTGTTAAATTAAACCAAAATTATATGGAATTCTGAATTGTGCTATAATTTGTATCAAGTGCACGGTTCAGGTAAGATGAATATTTTGTTCTATGTTAGGGTAATTCCCAACAATAATACTAATATACATACATGTATTTTAACGAAACTTAAAACATGTCAAAACTTGTTAGATGCCAGAAATGTCCATACTTTGGGAAATAGTTCAGCTTATGATTTTCAAAGAACATCAACGTGTAGAGCACATGTTCCAAGTACTTATATATTCATTGACATCGTGTATTTGTTTGCGTATGTTATGTAGATACCGACTTTGCAGTTTTCTTTGGAGGCTTATATATGCGTATTTGGTTTTTTTTGTGTGTGCAAAATATGGATTTCCAGTTGACTTTAATGACTTCCCAGGTCCTTAAACGCCATTAGGGTTGTCACGATATACCCGCTATTTGCATACATCACCGCTGTTCGCATGCATTGGCCTAGTTAATCATTGCAAAATTATCGGCTAAAGCGCCATTAGCGCACATTTTTATTAATGGCGTATTTACCTAATGAGTATATGGTACTGGTATTGATAATAAAATCGCACGTAACAGCGTCTATTTCGATATGTGGGAGTGCATGGGTTGAGCTTTTAAAACCCTTACCCTTTTTTTTTTAAATGTCTCTAACTGCTTAACTCATACAGGAGTTAACGAGCCTGTGGAAACGAGTAGTTTTTCAAACTGTAGCTAGAATAAAAGCCCTTTTATACTTGGCCATTTCTTATATTTGAACTATTAGCCACCCTATTGTTGTCAATTATGGGTAAACATAACAATTCTCAGTAGGCATTATCGGTGCCTTTAGTTTTTCGGATGGCAAATTATGGATTGTGGGCTAGCAAATCAGGCAGTTGTGGGAAAAGGCCGAATGGGCACGAAGTGCATCTCAATTGGGGGGCATTTTTATATAAACAATACGACCGGCTTTGAACTCTCGTCGATATCTCGATTTATTTGCAATCTTAAATTGCCATCTGAAATAAGCGGTTTGTTATAATAAGCCATTATGAGACTATAGAAAAAAACAAAACTAAAACAAACGAAAAAACAATAATCGTGAATCTCGCATTCAGAAGGCCACATACGTATGCTTCCTGAACGTCATTTTCTGACTGAACATGTTTTCCAAATAAGTGCATTTACACAAAGTGTAAATCAAGCTAATCAATGCTTATAAACATTGGCTAATGATGTGTGCTAATGAGCTGCAACTATCTTGAACTACGTGTGTAGATCAGAACATCATGCAGAAATTTGTAAAACATATCCAGAACATGTTTCATGGATTCGTGAAACATATTCACGACGTTTTTCAAAGATGTAGCTTCACATCATGTTTCAGAAATTCACGCCATCTTTGTTTCTCCCAACATGTTTCTAAACATGCATAAAACAGTCTTCTTCCGTTTCCTGAACAAGCACATTATCATGTTATATACGTACATCAAAACATGTAAAATTACAACATGTTGAATATGACCGATACCCCCAAACTCACCGTTTACGTGATCAACAGTACTGTGTTTTTTCGAAATGCACATATACCTGATACCGTTTCCCAAAGGGGAAACAAACCGTGTTTTTTTTTCGAAATGCACATGTGCCTGATCGTTTCAGGGAGTAATTAAAAAACAAGGGTATTAATCACGTACCAAATTTTACCTAACGGTAAGTAAACCATTCGGAGTTTGCTAAATTTTCTGATAATTAGGTAAATTTAGCTCCCCAAAACGCACCGTTGACGATTATGAACAGTGCTGCGTGTTTTTCGAAATGCACATGTGCGTGATAACGATCCCCAAAGGGGAACCAAACCGTGTCTTTTTTTTCCAAATGCACATGTGCCTGATCGTTTGAGTGAATAATTTTTTTTTTCAAAAAACATGGCGGCTCCGCGAACGTTTTCACTGTTGGAACATATTTAACGCGATTTAGGCAGTCTGCGCATATGACGGAAGGGCATTAAATCTAACGGCGCTCCTCCTAAATACCGTCCGTTCAGGGTATTAATCACGTGACTGGTGGATTGAGCCCTGTCGTCAACGTTGCAGGCTAAAATCATTTTGACAGGGAATTAATTTTACCGTATTTTTTCTTTACCGAATTTTACCCCACGGTAAGTTAACCGTTCGGAGTTTGCTAAATCTCTCTAATAATTGATTGTTTATAAGGCATTGAATTTTAGATGACCCAATCGTGGCATATGCAACCATATTGAATGTGCAAATTATTTGTTGCGGAGGAGGGTATTAAATATAAATTGGTAATGTATAGTATCTACATGAAGATCATGATTTAAAACGCTTGAAAACGTCCGAGTTGAAATCCAATTAATTTTTCTTAAAACTACTTATCTAAGCAGTGGATAAGCACGAGTACAGGAATGCTAAATAGGGGGGTTAAGATGTCCAGATATGCACGAACCAAGCCCATAAATTCAGGCATTGTAATTTTGTTTCGAGGGTTTTTAAATACGTTGAACCAATAGGTATCTATCTCCATGTTGAATCATTTGTTTTGAAAACGGACAATTACGCCACTCAGCGGGTAGTAAAGCCAACCGAAGTAAACCTTGATCTTAAGAATGGCAGGGAGGAATTGGGCAATCTGTCATGTTGGTTTTTAATAATAAATTATCAAGAACTAAATAAATGATTCCAACTCATGAATTCTAAGGATATACTGTTGTTCACCCTCTCGGGAATATACTACGGATAATGTGATCAATATTATAGGGAATACAGCAGATATATCGAGTCAAAATAATGACATTTGATATCAGAAATTAATTTGGTTAATTACAACATTTAAGCTGGGTACAAAAGTTGCGATATTCCTCCGCTTTTATATCATGTCACGGATCAGTTATTTCGTCATCGGACTATGCAAAATAGAGTTTGAGCCAGCCAACGCCTTAACGTTAACCTTAATGTTAACCTACACTTTAGACAATGTCGTCTGTATGATTTTTCAGCCAAAATAATGCTCATAGCCGGGAGGAAAAAACCCAAATACGAGCCATGTATGTACAATATGGCTAATTCCAAATATGGCTAGACTAGAAATTGGACGCATCTGGACATACAGTGGAACCTCGCTTAACGAGCACCTCGCATAACGAGTGATTCGCATAACGAGCAATATGAATTGTAAAAA
>JAUJYV010002413.1:0-12713 GCA_033995625.1 Ophyiulus pilosus
AGTCCGTGGCTCCTCACTTCCCGCCGTTAACGTTAAGGTTAACGTTAAGGCGTTGGCTGGCTCAAACTCTCTAATGACGTCATTTGTTGTTGTTGTAAAAACTGACGTCAAAATGACGATCTTTGCTACTTGGGAATACGGTTAGTACGTATAATACATTTAGCTTTTTCCAAATATTGAAACCCTAATTAAAAGTACAAGATTAACCCCTCGTAAACGAATGTCCTTAACCGGCGGTTAAAATTAATTCAGCCTTTTCTATCTCTCTCAAATATAATTAAATCAACCGATTTGCAACTTGAGTGGCAACTGAAAATTCACCGTCGTAGCAACTGATTGTTTTGAATGTGTATTCAGTGACCCATGCACACCGTCAATTAAACAATACAAGTTTGATAAAAGGGGCTTTCCCCTGAGCTTTATTCGTACGCTTTTAAATAATGGCTCGGAAAGCATTTAGGGCAGAATCCCCCTGCAATTAGGCAAAACTGGGATTCCTCGCAACCGATTGCTGTGTTTTCGCCTTTTGAAATTATAGCTTTTCCGCTTTTTAGCGAGGCATCTCAGACGAGCTTTTCAAATTTGAGCGAATTTCAGCTTGGGTCCCTTAACAAGGTGCCCTCAAGAGCCAATCTTGTATATTTTTGCGCGCTTCATTAATCGGAAATAAGCGCCACGGAGGTAGGGCCATTTCAAATGAGAAACATTGTTAATGCTATATAATACACGATTGGCAACGAGCAAAAAGGATTTGCAATTTAGCATTAAGCGAAGTTCCGCTCCATCTGAGACCCTCCTCCTCCCCTACAAATGAGCCAATTTAAATAAGTACCATTTGCTAGCTTTTTGAGGAGCGCCCTTTTGTTGATGTATGTAATTTGGGAACGAAATCCCTGCCCAAGATGGCGGAATTAAGCTCCGAAGGATGGCCCTTACTCGGCGTCTTGTTTACTCCGTCTTGGATAATGAGGGGTTGCCCCAGACCTTTTCAAGATGAAATCGATAGGGATGGTGTGACGTCATTGGCGTTTTTTTCTTTTTTGGACCATCTTAATTGAGGACCGTAACAAAGTTAGTAATAATGTGAAGGAAATGAACTATATCGTGCATGATGGACGTAATTATGTACACTTTGAAGATAGAAAGTGTAGGATACTAACAACTTTGATTAACTTTGTTAAGATGTTTGTGTCGTATGGAAATAAGTAAGTGTTGGAAGTAAAAATGTTTGTGAACGCTTCACACGTTTTGTATCATAATGCATACAGTAGTTGACACTTTGGTGGGTTTTACCATGGCCAATTACTTAATCGACTGTTAACTTTCATTCGATTCTAAGGATATAATCAACTTTAAAAAACTGAACGAAAATTTCATGATTCTCAAATGGTCTCAAGGGATGACATTTGACCCATGTTTTTAACCCTTGACATTGTTTAGAAATCAACATGTTTGGTGGGTTTTACCATGGTCCACTACTTAATCGACTGTTAACTTCCTTTCGCTTCTAAGAATATAATCAACTTTTAAAACACTGAACGAAAATTTCATGATTCTCAAATGGTCTCAAGGGATGACATTTGACCCATGTTTTTAACCCTTGACATTGTTTAGAAAGCACCATCTTTGGTGGGTTTTACCATGGTCCACTACTTAATCGACTGTTAACTTTCATTCGATTCTAAGGATATAATCAACTTTTAAAAAACTGAACGAAAATTTCATGAAAATCACCGTCTTAAGGAATGACATTTGACCCTCTGTTTTTAACCCTTGTCATTGTTTAGAAAGCACCATTTTTTGGTGGGTTTAACCATGGTCCACTACTTAATCGACTGTTAACATTCATTCGATTCTAAGGATATAATCAATTTTTAAAAAACTGAACGAAAATTATATGAAAATCACCTTCTTAAGGGATGACATTTAACCCTCCGTTTTTAACCCTTGCCAATGTTTAGAAATCGTCATTTTTTGGTGAGTTTTACCATGGTCCATTACTTAATCGACTGTTAATTTTCATGAAAATATAGACATGTGTATATTTTAATACCAGGGTTTGTTGTTGATTTTCCGTTAAGATGTACTATATGAAAGCTCGTTGAAATGGATTTGGGCACCTGTTTCCAAACTTTTTTTTAATTCGGATTTGTGCACAAGTGTTTGCCGTTTTTTAGTAAACAAAGGCAATTTGAGAGTAAATTGTGCCTTACTCTTGAGCGGTCTTATTTGAGAGGGAGTACAACTGGTAGTCTTATTATACAAGTCGATAATGTGTGTTCACGACGGCAAAGAAAACAATGTATTTCGCTAATGATCGCGCTGCCTGCTTGTAACTAAGGCTAATAAGTGTTGTCAGTCAAAGCAACGCTTAAGACGCCTAATTAAAATTCTTGCATAGTGAATTATTAAGGCATCTAATGAACTTTTTTTTCCTCCCTATCAACTTCTTTCTCGCATTTAATGAGCCGTACGATGTTCATTCGCACTCGTCTCCCTTTCTTACAAATGCTTCGGATTGGCTACTCAATATTCTAATATATACTGTATCGTGTACAGGGTGACGCACACGCTACTTATTAAAAAACCTTATGATTAAATTCTTATTAAGAGGGAACATGGATGGTATTATAAGGCATATATTTGTACATGAATGTGTAGTGTATGCTCACATATGGCATTGGATGTGTAGTATATGCTCACATATGGCAATGGATATGTAGTATATGCTCACATATGCAGTGGATGTGTAGTATATGCTCATATATGGCAATGAATGTGTAGTATATGCTCACATGTAGCATTGGATGTGTAGTATATGCTCACCTGTGGCATTGGATATGTAGTATATGCTCATATATGGCAATGGATGTGTAGTATATACTCGTATATGGCAATAAATATGTATTACAAGCTCATATACAATCGAACCCGCTTAATTGCACAGTGACCCGGAAAGAAAATGTGCAATTAACCGGTTTATGCAAATATCCGGTCACAATTTCATACAAAAGTTGCGCATGGAGCTTGCAAAATATGTGCATTTATCCGGTCTGTGCAATTAAGCGGGTTAAATTAAATCTATTATAAATAAAGTGAGAAAACCCCAACCTGATCAGTGTTTCGTCCCTTGTTTAAAATCAAGTTTTCTACGAGCGTACACAGACATAGTATAGTGTTGTTTCTCACTTTTATATTTTTAAATTATTTAGGGATTTGGGAATTTCGTTTCATTTCTTTCCAGATTGGGTGTTTTGTATACCTTTTGTTTCTGGGCTGCGTCGGCATTCGAGCAATTTCGGTGGGAGGCCTAGGAATTTCTTCTTCTTCTTCTTTGACATTTCTAATTTAACGTAAAAAGTGGATTCTCCCCCTCAAGCACCAAAACCAAATTCTCAACCAAATCAATTTATAATGATTTTTGCCGCACAACAATTGTTTCCAATTTGCGAAATCCCAGCGAAAGCAAAGTGCAAAAAAAAAAAGTTAATAATAATACAGTAGGCTCTAGCTGTACAGTAAAGCACTTCAAAATGTACATACCTGTAGAACTTTTTTTTTATAACAATGTGTGTATTTATTTATGTATAAGGGACTAGTTTTTCCACAACGTTTGATGTTACCGACGTCGAGTTTGGTGTTTATTTTGTATGACAGTCGTATGTTTTTTTTGCATCAAACAATTCGGTTTCTCATGCAGTATAAAGTGAGTCTCCCTTTTATCTTTGAAAATCTATAGAAAAAAATTGTTCAGTGTCATCTACATGTCTAGTGCATTCTGTGAAAATTCTTTCCCAGGTGTAAAAAAAACATATATGGACCTTTGGAGATATATATATATATCTTTTGAATCCTCTTGAATCATCTTTTGAATATCTTATGAATATTTAAATCCAAAAGATGATACCTAAATGACTTATTTGTTAATGTTTGTTTTCCACCTGAGATATTACGAGTTTAGAAATGCTGTGGCACGTTTTGCAGTGTATATAAATACTGATATAGAACGTACATGTTTGCATACACCAAATATGGGCCATGTATGGACATATATGGCTAATTTTAAAATATGGACACGAAGAAATTGGACACGTGTGCACATAGTATGTGGCAAGATAAATCCATAAATGGCCAGGTATGACCATACTCTTCCATATATCTCCATGTATGGTTCATCAGTTGCTAATTAATGGCAATATTTCACTTATATATGGCTTAGTATGGCCAATTGGTGAATAAACAGTTGCTAATTAAGGCACAAATCGTGCATCATTTGTCAAATATGGTTCATATATGGCCCATCAAGGGTCAAGCATAGCCCATACGTCGCTATATAAGGCCCATCAAGGGTCAAGTATGACCCATACATCGCTATATAAGGTCCATCAAGGGTCAAGTATGGCCCATACATCGCTATATAAGGGCCATCAAGGGTCAAGTATGGCCCATTCATCGCTATATAAAGCCCATCAAGGGTCAAGTATGGTCCATACATCGCTATATAAGGCCCATCAAGGGTCAAGTATGGCCCATACATCGCTATATAAGGCTCATCAAGGGTCAAGTATGGCCCATACAAGGCTATTTATGGCCCTTCAAAGGTCAAGTATGGCTCGTTCAAGGCTATGTATGGCCCTTCAAAGGTCAAGTATGGCTCGTTCAAGGCTATGTATGGCCCTTTAAGGATCAAGAATGACCCAGACATGGCTGTATGGCCCATACGTACCTATATATGGGCCATACATGGCTATATATTGCCCATCAAGGGTTAAATATGGCCCGTACGTGGCTGTATATGACCCACTCATGTCCATTTATGGTTTGCTTGGTTGGTTGAAGTTTAGAGGCCCAAAGACAACTAATGCCAATGTATGGCCCATATATGTCCATATATAACTTTTCCACCTGCGACATTACGTGTGTGCTGTGGTACGTTTTACATTGACTAGAAATACTGGTATGGGACGTACATGTTTGCATGTCCTGTATTGTATTTAACACGTGGTTAGACAGGTTTACAAACTATTTAGACTATCACTTGTTTAGCACTATTAGCAAATGGAGAAACAAACATTGCAAACCAAACACATCGTACAGAAATCTTGCTCTCATCAGCGTCTAATTTTGAATTTGTGAGGCCCCAAGTGTTAAAATTACGCATTTGTTTTACGAGGCAGTTTGTCCCGCATGATTTTGCTGGATATTATTCATCGTTTTCCACTTCTCGCGTATACTTTTGTGCGAAGGAATAATAAATTTAATGCGCAATAGAAATTTAATTAAAGGGGAATTGCGAATTATGATCTCAAATATATAACCTCAGTGTATGTGTCTCGGGCATGAGGTTTTAGCCTAATTCCATCGTCGTTTTTTAATGTCAATTTCAGCCGTTTATAAGGTTTATCCGAGAGCTTTTTAGCCTTGATTTTTATATTTTCTTCCAGCCTTTCGTTGTCTACCAAACATAAATTACTATTAAATTTTAATACACGAGTAACTGGCGGATTGGGAAACACTACCCTTTCACGAAGGTTAATAAAGCATGCATTCAACCTGAGAAGGAAACATTATTTTCATTAGCAATGGATTCGTAAAAGTCACGCACTTTAATGTTAATGTTAATCTATTAGTTATAATTAAAAAACACGATCCTAGGTAAAACGGAGAACGGCGGGGCTAGAGGTTTATTATTTCATTTCTAATGAGATTGAATGTTTTTAAAATCAAAATTAACATTTCATAGCTGTTGGTGATCTCAGCTGTAGCTGCCCCTAATGTTGGGCAATCCAGCTTGACGTCAGTGCTTGCAGTGATTGCCTAAGGGACGGGGGCAGACATTATGGACTGAATGATGGTATTTTTCAGTTTTTGGATTTTCTGATTGAGTTTTAAAGGTCAGTGAAAGGGGAAATGGACACCGGAAGAAATGTGTACCCAGTCCCAAATGTACACGCATTTTTAAAACCTCGGGAAAGTCGGGTTTTATGCCTTAATTTGCGTTAAACACCAAATTTTATGCTGGGATTTATTTCCCTTCGAGGTGAGGAAATTTCCGTTAATCGGAAAAATCTTTAAAAATGTCGTGAATTGGCAGCGAGACGGGTGCTTGGACAGTTATAGTATGGGCCTTTGTATGTTCCAACACATTTTCTGGACACCCTAGTTTTAAGGACGTCTTTGAGGGGGGGGGGTGTCAATTAATGAAGGAATTTCGGGGACGCCGTTTTTGCATGGCCCCTAAGTTAAGAAAATGATGTATTTAAAATAAAAATTATCAGTTGATAGCTATCCTAATGTATAACTGGCCTGAATGTTAGCAATCCAGCATTACGTTAGTGCTTGCAGAGATTGCCTAAGGGAAGGGGGAAGCCATTATGGACGTCCACTAATGATGGTATTTTTCAGTTTTTGGAGTTTCTGTTTAATTGAGTTTTAAAGGTCAGTGAAAGGGGAACTGGACACCGGAAGAAATGTGTCCCCAGTCCCAAATGTACACGCATTTTTAAAACCTCGGGAAAGTCGGGTTTTATGCCTAAATTTGCGTTAAACGCCAAATTTTATGATGGAATTCCCCTTCGAGGTCAGGAAATTTCCGTTAATCAGAAAAATCTGGAAGAATGTCGTGGAATTGGCAGCGAGACGGGTGCTTGGAAATTTATAGTATGTTCCAACACATTTTCTGGACACCCTAGTTTTAAGGACGTCTTTGAGGGGGGAAGGGTGGGTGGGGAGATGGGGTCAATTTATGAAGGAATTTCGGGGACGTCGTTTTTGCATGGCCCCTAAGTTCAGCTTAAATGATATATTTAAAATCAAAATTATCAGTTGATAGCTGTCCTAATGTATAACCCCCTAATGTTGGCAATCCAGCATTACGTTAGTGCTTGCAGTGATTGCCTAATGACTTTGCTGCCCTTTCACGATGGCTAACCATGTGTGTAGCAAATACAACAATACTTTTTTCTGACTAAATTATCTTAAATTCAACTTAGCACACTACCATCCATCATACTAAGTTTTGGTTATTAAAATGGCGACTTACGACTTACTGAAAACCCGTTGTGTTGTAATTCCACTGCCGCGCTATTCCCCTTAAATTTCAGGCCCTAAACTCCCCCTAAACACTCGTCCCGTATCGTTGTTGGAGTTTTAGTAGCCATCCGTCGATCGTAATGTCTCTAACGTCGTAATTCTCTACTTATTTCCCAATTTTCTTTCCGTTATATGTCGCAATTAGCGAGTGCTTCTGAAACACATTCGTTAACACCCGAATATGGAAATCCTTTTTCTTCCCCCTCCCCCCCCCTTAAGCCTTAATACGGATTTACGGCTTAACACCGCGCTTAAAACGCAGCGAGCGACGTTAGATGGCGCTTAATTTATGTGCCTAAATGAAAGTTTAACTAACTCATTAATAAGCTGTGCTTTGCCTGGCTCTGATTGGAGGGATGTTGAGGATGTTGACGATGTTGACGATGTAAAGCCTGCACGACAACTGTCTATTGTCGCCCATAATTTTTATTATAATTAAATCTCCTTCAGATTGCTAGTACTTAATGCTCTAGTGGATAAAATGTACCGTTCGAGCTTTAATGTAGAGCGCCGTTACTTTTTAGGTGTGTTAGCGAAATTATCGTGTGTATCATGTACATGAAATTATCTGAAAAAACTGTCCTACAAGATCACGACCTTTATGGAAAAGAAATTGGTTGTAAAGTGATGTGAAGTGATGACAAAGTGAACAATTTGATAGTAAACTAGTAATAAATGATATGAGAAGTTACTTCTATCCTGTATAATTGCATAAACCGGTTAATTGCACATTTTTGGTTTGGTGAGTCGCTGTGCAATTATGCGGGTTCGACTGTAGTTTTGTCCTCACTAGCCTAGTCCTCACCAAAACTGATTTTAGATACTTCAGTTAGGGTTTGGATGCTCCACTTAGTGTTTGTATACTCCACTTAGTGTTTGGACACTCTACTTAGTGTTTAGACACTTCACTTAGTGTTGGAGCACTCCACTTAGTGTTTGGATAATTCATTTAGTGTTTGGATACTCCACTTAGTGTTTGGATAATTCATTTAGTGTTTGTATATTTCACTTAGTGTTTGGATACTACATTTAGTGTTTGGCGACTTCACTTAGTATATGTATACTCCGCTTAGTGTTTGGACACTCTACGTAGTGTTTGGACACTCTACTTAGTGTTTGGACACTCCACTTAGTGTTTGGACACTCCACTTAGTGTTTGGATACTCCACTTAGTGTTTGGATACTACACTTGGTGTTTGGATGCTCCACTTAGTGTTTGGATACTACATTTAGAGTTTGGCGACTTCACTTAGTGTTTGTATACTCCACTTAGTGTTTAGACACTCCACTTAGTTTTTGGACACTCTACTTTGTGTTTGGACACTCTACTTAGTGTTTGGACACTCCACTTAGTGTTTGGGCACTCCACTGAGTGTTTGTATACTTCACTTAGTATTTGCATACTCCACTTAGTGTTTAGATACTTCAGTTAGTGTTTGGATACTTCACTTAGTGTTTGGACACTCTACTTAGTGTTTAGACACTCTACTTAGTGTTTAGACACTTCACTTAGTGTTGGAGCACTCCACTTAGTGTTTGGATAATTCATTTAGTGTTTGGATACTCCACTTAGTGTTTGGATAATTCATTTAGTGTTTGTATATTTCACTTAGTATTTGGATACTACATTTAGTGTTTGGCGACTTCACTTAGTGTTTGTATACTCCACTTAGTGTTTAGACACTCCACTTAGTTTTTGGACACTCTACTTTGTGTTTGGACACTCTACTTAGTGTTTGGACACTCCACTTAGTGTTTGGGCACTCCACTTGGTGTTTGGATACTCCACTTAGTGTTTAGATATTTCAGTTAGTGTTTGGATATAGTAAATCTAGTCTATATATTTTAAGTAATGCACAAGATGGATAATAACTCTTAAATCAAGTTAAGTATTTTTGGATTTTCTTAAATAAATGATTTTGGAAAATGGTCCTTGCTTGAACTAGCATTCCTCAAACTGCCCTTAAATTAGACTTAAGTGTCTTTAAAATATCTGATTGAGACACGGTGAAAAACAACAGTTAACAATTAACGTTTACTGACCGATTGGCAAAATTCTGACCCGTAGATCGTCAATTTATAAATTCACAATAAATTAACATTCTGAATGAAATTAATATACCTATGCCACATATTGTCACGATACCAAATATATATTTTGGGGTTTTTTTCCCCACTGAACTCTTGTGCTGTCATGTATTGCGTTTTTCACGATTCAAATAATGCAATTTTGGTGGCGTATATTTTCGATCTGGTTTTGCACAGTCGTGTTACACGAAACCTTTACTTGCCCGGAATTCAATAAACGCCATTAAAATTCCGCCATTTTTCCCTTTCAGGGTTGTTATTTTTTTTGAAAGGATGGGTATGGGATATCCGCTGGAATTGAATGTTTCGCACCTTTCCGTGTCACCCGAAACCCAAAATCCCTTTTGTTCCCGCAGGTTTTTTTTTTTTTTTACTTTTCTTTGTACCTTATTTCTCATAAGTAAATCGAAAAAGGTAAAAGGTTTTATAGATAGACGAGAAAGAGGCGCCAAATTGAGTTTATTCGACATCGACTGCATTATTTTTATGAAACTCCCTCACCGACGGCATTAATAGAAGCCACGACTAAATATAGACACCGGATGAGACATCTAGCAATTTCAAATGAAAATAAAACCAACCAACGAAGGGGATACCTCGCAGTCTCGTTAACGTTTGCTTTTGTCAGCGTTGAAAATCATTTCAAATAACTCGGCTTTCTACGAGATTTCAAAAGCCTATTGGTTGGGCAAACATTAATGTTATTCAGGGCATCCAGAGAACAGGATTAGAATGCTTCAAAGGGCAAAGATGTCTCAGATGGACTCCATTGTCCATCTTGCGTCTTTACCAATGTTTTCGTATGGTTTCACTAAACATCTGTCGATGGTAAGAATGTCTTCATTATGCTCAGTACACACTTGAAACACGAAACACGAAACACGAAACTGAAATGGAGCTTGCAAAACCAATTTGTCGAATCGTGGTTTCATGAATATGATTCTAGAAACAGGTTTTGTCCAAATGTATAGTTGTCCACATCAAAAAAGCAGTTCGAAACTGAGGAAATGTTTGCTGAACATGAATGGCCTGTTACAAACACGAAACAGAGTTTGTGCAAACCAATTTGTAGAAACGTGGTTTGGTGAACATGTTTCCATAAACAGGTTTTGTCCAAATGTATAGTTGTCCACATCAAAAAAACATTTCGAAACTGAGGAAATGTTTGCTGAACATGAATGTCCTGTTACACACACGAAACACGAAACAGAAACAGAGTTTGTGCAAACCAATTTGTAGAAACGTGGTTTGGTGAACATGCTTCCATAAACATGTTTTGTCCAAATGTATAGTTGTCCACATCAAAAAAATCATTTCGAAACTGAGGAAATGTTTGCTGAACATGAATGGCTTGTTACAAACACGAAACACGAAACAGAAACAGAGTTTGTGCAAACCAATTTGTCGAAACTTGGTTTCGTGAACATGTTTCCATAAACAGGTTTCCCCAAATGTAGTTGTCCACATCAAAAAAGCAGTTCGAAACTGAGGAAAGATTTGCCAGTTCACGAATCGCCAAAACCTGGCGTCTGCTCTAGCAAGCACGTGGGGTCAATTGGGTCAATGCTCTACGTTATGGTATACAGACCTTGACCAGCAAACATGTTTCCATCGATCTTCACCGCCTCTTAAGCGATCACCGAAATGTTTCGTGGAAACAAGTTTTGGTTTTTTTCTCCAAAAAATGTGCTTAAACTTGTTTGCAGAAAACTACATAAACATTTATACATATATTAAAATATTTACACCATTTTATTAAGTTGAAATATTGAAAATAGTTAAATTTAACGTTTTCACCCCTGTAAGCGGGCAATCACTGCGAGCATCAGTGCTATAGGTGATTGCTCTCCAACAGGGGCAGCAATAATCAAATAGCTGAATTTCCTCGATTAATTCACGTTTTTGTCTCACGGCCTCTTAAGTTTATCTTGATAACATCCTCATAATTGAACTGATGTTGTCAACTTGTCATCCTAGTAAGCGGGCAATCACTGCGAGCATCAGTGCTATAGGTGATTGCTCTCCAACAGGGGCAGCAATAATAAAATAGCTGAATTTCCTCGATTAATTCACGTTTTTGTCTCACGGCCTATTACGTTTATCTTGATAACATCCTCATAATTTAACTGATGTTGTCAACTTGTCATCCAAGTAAGCGGACTTACATGCTATAGGTGATTGCCCTCTGACAGGGGCCACCGTCCACGAATTCCCTCGAAATTCATCGATTAATGAACGACACCGATGAGAATCTCGTCCTTACTTTTAATAAAAGTTGAGGAGATTCGCGTTAAATACTCGAGTTGTCTCTGGAGAAAATAACCGAGTTTTCGGTCGATTTTTTCCCTTCTTCGACTAGAATTAATGACCATCGTGGTTGTTGTTTGGGATATTTTTGGCTGTGTGTACCATTGAATAGATGTGAAGGCACTGTGTTTGAAATATGTGCAACGGGATTAAAGATAATCTCTGTTAGGAGCTTAAGCGAACGGATATTTCACGCCATCGTTGAATTATTGCGTTGGATTTCCAGATTCAGACCTAAACAAAATCTATTTTTCCCATCGCTATCATTCAATATCGCTTCTTCTTCGCCACCAAATTCTCGTAATTATTCGGGTTTTTTTCACGTTTAATTAGCCGTGAATTCTCCAAATATACGTGATTTAATCTGATCAAAGTCGTAATCTCCTGTTTTCAAACAGCGGGTGATTTTTATAGTAGCTGTTTCGTGCTTGTTTACCGAACTGGGTTGGTTTTTTTTGCCTGCTTTTAATTTCCTGGTTGCTAATGTCTGTGTGCCTATAATTCGGATGATTTATTTCTGGCTATATCTGTACCCACGTTTTATGCATGACAAGTTGATCCCGCTGCTTATCTCCCAGAAAGTGAAATGTCACTCGTGTTTATAAAGTATCGAACGCTATTTTTCAAGCTGAAAGATGGTCAGGAAGCGAATTCCTGAAATTGAAAACTTGGATGGATACTTGTTAAAAATAAATCGTTCATATGAGCTATATATCTGACCATAACTTTCAATATGCACCTAAACTGGTTGGATCACAATTTTCTTTACATTTGTTAAACAATTTTTATTGACAAATAAAACTAATGGTATTCTTAAATCATGTTTATTTTCCGGGTGAAAACCCCCCAAATATGGACCATGTATGGACATATATGGCCAGATGAGTCCTATATACCTCCATATATGGCCAGATGAGTCCTATATACCTCCATATATGACCTTTAACTGCCCACATATGTCCTTGTATGACCATAACTGTCCACATATGTCCATGTATGACCATATATGGCCAGATGAGTCCTATATATCTCCATATATGACCATAACTGCCCACATATGTCCATGTATGACCATAACTGCCCACATATGTCCATGTATGACCATAACTGCCCACCTATGTCCATGTATGACCATAACTGCCCACCTATGTCCATGTATGACCATACCCATTCATATAGGTCCATGTATGACCATACCCATTCATATAGGTCCATGTATGACCATA
>JAUJYV010002414.1:0-12706 GCA_033995625.1 Ophyiulus pilosus
GAGGGCACTCTACAACAATCAGGGGAAATTCCCTTATTTAGTCTTTAGTTATTTTGGGTACTGGTAGCCAATTGCAACTCATAGTATCAAGCAAGATGAGCAAACGAAGTTACACGGAATTGACATTGGATAGAAAAAAGGATGTTATCCATGCAATTGATATGGGAAAATCTGTAAGAACTTTAGCAAAAGAATTTGGTGTTTCTGTAGGATGCATTTCTTCGATTAAATCAAGTAAGGATAAAATTTTAAATGCATGGGAAAACAATATTTCTGGAGTGAGAAAGCGTCTTAAAAAGAACACTCCCAATGACAACGTTAATGTTAAAGTGGTTGACTTCTTTGTGGACATGCGACAAAAAAACATTCCCATCACAGGACCTCTTCTACAAGAAAAAGCATTCGAAGTTGCAAATGATTTATGTACATGCACTGAAAGGATTGTGTGCATAATGTTATATTTAATTGTATACAATAAACATAGTTCATTGGATATTGTCTTTTCATAGCAAACCTCAATACAATGAACACCTGTCTAATGTGAACACTTTTGCCTGGGCTTATGGGTTTTCAATGTAGACAGGTTTCACTGTATTAAATAAAAATCACAATAATGTCCACAAACAGCTGTTCGTTCATGTTGAAGTTGCTTGGGATTACTCAGCCAACAAACACTATTTCGTTCTAAAAATTGGCGTATTTCAGGTAAAAGAGGTGGTAAGACATTACTGTCATAGTATTCAGCTTGACCACTCAAATCAAAATAAACTGCAACCCAATGTGATCCTGGTTCAGTATGTTTGTCTAGATTTATGATGAAACATTTATGATTAACATAATGCGGGATAAAATCACTAGCCAAGACACCACCAAATATGTGTATTGTTGCCCGGATGACGATTTAGAAGCATTTCCAGTTGTGTTGCATCCATATTTAATAATCTGTAGAAACATTACATGATTTGTCAATTTCAATAATATTTTGAAAAACTGCAAAAACAACCAGGCTCATATTTATACCAAGTGCATTGATTCACATTGATAATGTTTTTGTCTAGTTACAATGTCTACCATCAAGTGCACTTTGGTCTGGTGTTAATCCAATGCATACAATGTGTATCCAGATTCATATTCTTCATATGATATTTCAGGTCCAATATTGCCATAATATTGTCTGGTTGCTTTGAAGAACTCTTGATAGGATCTCACTCATTCTGTATCATTAAATTTTGGTGTAAATTTATAGTTGGATATTGAACACCATCGATGTGAATGCATAGAGAATTTAAGTTCTTATGTTAAAAGTGAACAGGATTAAGTGTTATATCTCCATTCTTAGCAGCCCTATTAATCCTATTAACCAATCCCATCATGACAAATGTTGGCTGGGGTCCAAGAAATGCATTAAGTATATCAATTTCACGTAAACCTTTACCAACACTAAATGTACGACATTCAGTGCGCTTAATGCTATACTTAAATGTGCCTTCATCAACACTTAGCATGAGCCAAAATAACAGGGGGGGCTAACTGTAACTTTGTGTGCATAAAGTACGGCATTAATAATATCAATTTTATACTTGTTTTTATCGCCATCTGCAGCTATTAAACAAAATTCGAGTTTACTTAAAATCATTTTTATATGAACATCTACATCATTGACTATAAGTTTATCTTGTTTACAAATGTCCAGCTTCAATCTTTTGCTGGCTCTTAAATATCTCATTTTTATTCCACATCCCTCTTCAGCTTTGGTTGGATCATTTTCAGAAACTGATTTATCTTTATAGTACATTTCAGCACTCAGGAAGGATTTTCCATGTAGTTGAGCAGGAGATATAGTTTTGTAGCAATATTCTTGGTCGCTTGGTGTGATTTGTTTATTGTCTAGTTTCATGGAAACTTCACTAAAAAGACTGCATGAAATTGTTTACGGGTGCAACTTTAGCACCATCTGGTATGTTATTTCCATTTTCCAACAACATTCTGGAAGTAAGATGTAAGTAGGTATTAGATAGATCCAAGTAATCTTCACCACTACCAGGTATAAAAAATTCCAAAATTCCTTGAATTGCTGCTATGGGGAGAAAGTCTCCATCTTTGCAACTTTGAATGCAAACTTGAGTTGGTGGAGTAGTATGAACATCTACTTCGCTCTTTACTGCTTCACTAGATAGATGGTGTGGCAAAAAACTCATTTTGAAAATATATCAGATTTAGTCTTGCAGCTGACTTTCCGCTTCTTTGAACAATTAGAGAATGTTTGATTTTTCCTTGGCCATCTACGTTTTATGGACTTCCTTTTAATTTTACTTCTGCCATGCCCTGCTAGGGATCCGAGTCCATTTTTTCCTGTTTTAACAAATCGGCGTTTCTCCAAATTCTACATCAGTTACAATGTTTTTTCCAGTGTTAAGCAATTGCTTTGCTAAGCTTATACCAACTCTTTTTAAAAGAGGAACTGCGAATTTAAACAAATTAGAGAAAAAACCATCACCCAGTTGATTTCGAGATCCACTATAAACTGGAAGACCGTAGGCAACTTGTTTGCTGTAATAATCACAGAAGTGTCCAGCTGAATTTCAACAATGATATTTTACTTTCATTATCAAAAAAAATGTGAGCGTTTACGACGAAAATGCAACTTGTTTACTACTACGTCTCCATCAGAGAAATGATTCTTCCTACCATACATATCCCTTATATCTATTTCAATTATATCTATGTAGCAAAGGGAAACTGGTTTGTAAAATGATAGGGGATAAGTTTTTGTTATGCGCATCCCATCTTTACCATCAATATGCACAGTTCGTAATGAGGGTGCCAGTGCATCTCCCATAGACTCATAATTAACAATATTACTGTAAGTGCACAGTGAATTAACATAACTACTGAGATTAACCACCTGACTACTTTGAATAAGTTTAGATTTTTCATTAGTATTATTTTGAAGCATTATCTCTTTTGTAAAACCAAGCATTCTACTTAAATTTGGAGTCAAAAATACACTCATGTTTAGAGGTATTCCTATCGTTACTTTTTGTGTATTTCCATTATACATAAAATAAGGCATGTTTTTCTCAGAGGCTTGTTGCAAAATATTTGCACTACTAATCTTTGTTTGACGATATAATATAGCAAGTTCTTTTTCAAAATCCAATCTTACAATTTCTTTATTTGAAGATACTTGTTTAAGATTTATTAAAGATTCCTTCTTCGATTCTATAATAGTCAATTTTTCAGTAACTTGATCATATAATGCATTTAGCTGATCTTTATTTAGTTTACTTGTTCTACCCTGTTTATCAGCATCTCTTTCTGTAACATACTTTTCATTTAATGTATTCATTTCATCAGTTATTTTCTTAATATCTGATTCCATTGATTCACATTGAGCTGCGGCAGCCTTCTCTTCATTAGCATATTTTACGGACAATAAGATGCACTTTTTCTTAAAAAAATTGCTTCCAAAATTCAGGTTCGTCTTATACTCATCAGGTTTTCAATGATGTGAACTATAAAAAATTGCTTAAAAATTAAGGTGCGTCTTATAGTCCGTAGCGTCTTATAGTACGTAAAATACGGTATATGCTTTTCTAATCATATCACGTTTATTCTCAATTGTTGTGAAAGTGATAACAACTAATATTTTATAATTAATTTCCTGAATGAGAAAGTCTGGTTTGTCATAAATTCCTTCTTCGAGATTAATGGTTTTCCATTTTCTTGTGTTGTGATTAACTATGTGCACAAGTGCATCATTTTTCATTATTTTATACCAATTGTGAAGAAAAAATACTTCAACTAAGGCGACTTCATAATCATCATTCAATGTTAATGAAACAGTAAATTTCACTTTGTAATTTGCATGGGTATTTTCATGAAATAGTTGACTGCTGCTGTTGCTAGGTAGCTCAACATAAAAATCATCAGGGGCTTCCATTATTTAGTTGAACAAGATCACTGGCTTTAATCCAAGAGTTATGCTGATTGCTGTAGCCCCTCCACGTAACAAGTAACTCACGGTTCATACCTTTTCCCCTCTATTTAATCACGCGGTCAATTCGCCACATGTCTTCATCAGTCTTAATATTTTGTTGTAGTTCTTCTTTGTAGAATGTTCCTTTGATCAACTCGTTGGCAATATCTTTCAAAGAATATACTGTTTTAGGAGTTTTTGAAACTATTGATGCTATGGTGAAAACTTTGTCTGACCAGTTATTAAGATTTCCCTTCTTAAATGGTCGTCGCAGTTAAGTAATTCCTACTTTATCATTCACTCTCATCTTTGCATGTGTTTTTTTTATTGGAAGAAATAAGATTTTATGCACTTTTCAGAATTATTTAAGCTTACATCTAGTGGTGTCATTATTATTTAAGCTTACATCTAGCAGACCCAACTTTACAAATTCACCACCAGCATCCATCTGTATTTTTTTGGTTGTCTTAGGGCCGTTGTTCTTAACAAGTTAATGATAAAATATAAGTAAGGCTGCAATATACCATTGATGAATGTATATATCCAGCTATAGTTCCAAATTGTAGTTTAAGTTGATTAACCATGTGGTCAGCAGTAAGGCCAAATTTCTAAACAAGTTGGTTTTACGGGGTACATTAGACCACCACATTACTTGTCACTATGTGTTACTTTAGAATGCACATTTTATATAGAAAACCACTTTCGTACCATTTCCTTTAAACGTATAAACATTGGTGATATTTTTGAAACCAACAGCATAAAGTGGAAATGAACGCACATATGGTCCACCTTATATTTGCATTGAATTTTAATAGTTTTTTACAAATTAAACTAGGAGTTTGAACTTCACACGCTGAATTTAATACATACTTTTATTTTAGCCACTAAGTTTATCTTTTTCTCGGTAAATTTCAGTCTTAATTTTGCATGGGTCGCTGTACCCCATACTATGTCTCAGTGTATCCCGACATAGGGACACACTAGGAAAAACCACGCAAACAGCTTTTAGCAAAAAAAGGATAGCAAAAAAAAACCAAACTAATAGCTCTAAAAGGATGATCAGACCTTACACAGATCCTAAAGAGTTATACATTACTGTATCATTTTTTGGATTGCTATAAGTTGAGTATTTCTCCCAAAAACAAATGAACTCTAAAATTTTGTCCCACGTACCTTGCCCCGGTCTCCCCTACTGAGAAATTGGGTTTTTAATGAAAATAATCGGATTTAAAATTTAAAAATAGCATTTTGGATTCAGAATAATCGTAATCTCACTGCAGGAAAATTGTAGTTTTACTGCAAATCCCCCTAATTTAATTTTAAAATATTTGAGACAATATTTCATTGAAAATTTTGTTCATTTTTATTAGAAATGGGATCATCAATTGGCAGAAATTGCACAACGTTGGGCAGATCAATGTGCTTCTGAAAGTGATATGATAAGACTAACAGATAAGAATTAATTGTAGTTGGTTTCCGTGTTTTACATATTTGCCATTGGTTGGAAATTATAAATGGTACAAAAATCAATATAAAGATTTTAATGAAAATGTTATAGAAACATCACGTAAAAGTAGTGTAATGGGGTGCCTTTTTGGTTTTTCCATGTCTGATTTTTAAAAACAACATGAATTATTACAATTTTGACATACCTTAGTAGTCTACATATATGTTTATTTGAATAATGGGACCATTAGCCACCTGATGATGTTCTTGATGATGATATGAGATGTTAATCTCATTGGAAATCGCACTTATTTTCTCAATAATTCCCAGAAACATTTCCAACCTACATGGACAAAATGTTGACAAGACCACTTCCAACATCAGTGGAGGGGAACCTGATATCGATATTTTATCTGAGTTTTTCCATGAAGTAATCGATATAGGCTTTATAGCAACCAATATTAGACCATACAAATATGATGTCAGTGTCACACGTTTCACTCAGGTAAAGTTTTTAAAAATTGATCATACATACAAGGAGCTGCAGGCAAAATTATGTTGAATTTAGTTGAAACTAAGTTGAAAACTCATCTATCTCACAACTCTCTACCCTTAACTGTTGGCCCTTCATCCACAACATACGTACAGTGCATGCCAGCACGTATGTGGCTAAATGTGGGCTTAATTTGATAATTCACAATTTCAACTAAAAATTAACAATAACTGGCAATTTAATCGTTGAATAACATCATTAAAGATGAATGCTTCGCATATTTTTTTGCTAATTTAGTTGATGGAATTCTAACAATAAAATTTGCTCCTAGATGGTATGGGTTGGAACTAGCAGAATCGGATATGGCTTTGCTTACTTCTATGCAGACGAGTTGTATCAAAAGTTGTACGTTTGCAACTACAGACCCGGGCAAGTCGACCTAAATCACGATATTAAAAATAATCAAATCATTTCCTTATTTCTCAATAATTGTTCACAGTTGAGCAATTTTTAAAAATGATTTTGATATCTTTAAAAAAACTTAGTGGCAACTTGGAAGGAGGAAGAGCCATGTATCACGAACGATTCCAAGCTACTGAGTGTGATTTAGGACCATCACCTAAGCATGAAGAATTTTTATGCGGTAAGTAATTATAATAATATATTGAGGTGACCAGACTTTATCGTTATTCGCCGGGTATTGCTGTTATTTCTTGGGAACGTTGGTAACTGATTCCCAATATTAACATTACCCACACTTGATTCTCTGTCAAGGCCAGTGAAGGCCTGAAATTACCAGTCGGTTTGTTTACAAAAAACACAACATGTATTCAAAGCATTCCAAAACTTGATACATAATTATCATAAAATGAATCCCTACTGGGTTATCTTAGTTCCATGCATATGTGATACAAAAACACTTTTGGTCATTTTACTAACCTTTCCATATAAGGGTAATAACACTGACACACACTCTCTGGTTTTCCATCTCCAAAACCCTGGGGTTTATCCTATCCTAGGATTAACTTTTTAGTTCCGAAAATGCTACATTTTATCCAATAGCAACATTTTGCTACCCACTATTCCCTCCAAGACTGTTTTCCATTGGTGGTCGGCCATATTGATTATTCCATTTAATCCAGATGGTGTTACACCCAGATGAGTCATTTTTATGGCGCTTAATTTCCATACCCTTAATTGGGCACACCCATTTTGTGTAATAAATTTCTCTTCCCCAAAACCCTGACACACCCAACACGCACATTACTATAATTTTCCCTAACACTTTTTATTACCCTTAACCCTTACGATGCCATATGTCACATTGCACCTTAGCAGAAGCGTAAGAGTGAGCTCACTGAGATTGCTAGATCTCTGGGTTTCACGCACCAATGTTCGACTTTCTTAAGGTCGAACGGTGTGGCAGGCAGAAGTTACACGAGGGAAGGCTATTCCTCGGAGTGAGTAATCTTATGCATTTAATCAAGACGTCGCGTCTTGGGTGTGTGACTGGAAAGTTCGAAGTTTACAATAAACAAGAAGTTTTCAACACTTAATCAATTTGTTTCGTTTATTCAAGTGAACACTTTGACAAAATGGTACCCAAAAGAACAGTAATGAGAGCGTAGCTCGAAATACAAGTTCTTTTTCTCAACTCACTTTCAAGACACTCTGATAGCTCTGGACGAGCGTGTCTTAGGTCTGACCTAGTGTGGTATCGACTACCTTCACTGTGGAGTGGTCTCTATGTGAGTTTCCGTTAAGTCGCTGTCTAGTGGTAAGATGTGAGTCCTTATATATGGGACCCAAAGTATCACATGACATGGAGTGACCATTGGTCACTCTATTCCAAATAGGGTTAATCGCTTTATCTGGGTTAATTGAAGTCATGGGACTTCAATT
The DNA here is from genome assembly GCA_033995625.1 of Ophyiulus pilosus. NCBI lineage: Eukaryota > Metazoa > Arthropoda > Diplopoda > Julida > Julidae > Ophyiulus > Ophyiulus pilosus. The sequence continues at coordinate 7,821 of JAUJYV010002414.1, forward strand.
ATGGAAATTTCCATGCTCGAGGATGCAAAGGTTATTTACGTCTGAAATGGGTCGTGCTCCGGATTTGCCGTGAGCTTAGCTTAGGCCGAACTTAGGCCTGCCACGTGGACCGAACAAGTCTTAAGCGAGTTCATAACGAGCGAAAAGTGAATTAAAAGGTTTTGGTATGCTTTAATATGTGATTCAATCATGTTCGTAAAATATTTTTTGTACATAGGAAATAAAAATTTAAAGGTAATTTCACATCTGTTTAAGAAAGAACAAAATAATTCTTTCAAAAACTTAAATTTCGTTACAGCATCTTAAAGAAGGTCCATGGTCAGGAAGGTTCATCGAGCTCTATTAACTTTGACTTCTGCTAGCTATACTAAATTTAAATTACTCTTAATTAATAGTTTATTTCCATTTAACTTTGTGCATCAATAAAACTATCCGAAATTGGGTTAAAACCATATATTTGCCATAATTTATTTATATATAATTTCACATAAAATCTTTTTTTATACATTGGGGCGTGCGATCTCAGTTATTCGGATGACTAAAACATCCGAAATACTTTTGGTAATAGCCTCGTTTGCAAGCTTCTCCCCACACGGGGAAGGATCCGCAGCGGCATTGCTCGCTGCGTCCTTGGGACAGGCCTCTTTGGCTCTCTCCCACAACCGCTCCGATCTGCAATAGCCCTCCATGCACGTGGAATAGTCTGGTCTAGGCTGCGGCGGTTGCTGTTGAAGCGTCAATTATGAAATTGGGGAAACCACTACTTTGAAATTGTCAGATTAACAAGAATCACTTGTTAATTGGCTATACCTTGCTGAGGTAAACAAAGCTCCTCATAAATTGGAATCTACCAGACAATTGAGATTTCTGATACGCTTGAAGTGTCTCAGAAAGGTGGCCAGTGGTTGCTTAGTGGTCTTTCCTGCTGGTGAGAAAATTAATTAAGTCCAGGCAAAAGATTAGGAACATTGAACAACTGATTTATTTCATATGTACATGAATCAGTGTATACAGGTTATGTTCAATCATGTTCTCAAGAGTCTGGGAGACTAATGAACAGATGAACAACACTTTCTTATATAGCTCCTGGACCAATCTAAACAACCAATAGAAATTATAGATTATTACAGATAAGTTTGAAATAAGAGAATCTGATTGGTTCAGGATCGCTTCGAAAATGAAAAACAAACATTTGCATAACGTAACGAACTTAACGGTTAAAAGTGGGGTATTTGCATAAGAGTAGGAGAGGACGCTAACTTTCCCCAAGTTCTTCCCTCCGTACCAAAAATAGAACATCGTTAAGACTAGATAAACATTTATGCTTTAACATAGAGAATAACATTTCTATTAATTTGTCAATTAAAAATGTTTAATTTCATCTCTTTTCTGGTAAGTACCTGTCTATTTCCTAATGAAATAGTTGATGTCGCCACAACATAATATTTTTTTATTTGCCATATTTTTGCATTTTAGGTGACTTATCGGCCACTAGATGGCGTCGCTAATTAACAAAACTTATTTCCAAAAGCTAAAACAATTTAAAAAACATCTTTTTAAAAAGCGACCTTTTCAGCTGTTTTTTTCGATTACTTTTTAATCTTAAACTATAACTAACTCTAATTTTACATGTTTTCACGTATTTTTCGCCCTACTCAACATTTTTACAACTCTCTTCTAAGACTTTCTCTTAATTCCCACATTAGCAAAGTGTGCAGCAGACACGGGACACCCCGCATATACAAAAACATTGCTTGTTAAGGTTACGTGTAGGACACCCTGTACGTCCTAAATAAAGAGGACAGTCATCAGGAAACACCGTATCAACAATAAGAATAGGTCTCTCCCAAATGCATGGGACACCTTGAATATTCAAGATACCTGATCGTTAGGACCATGTAGAGGACACCCTGTAAATGCTAAATAAAGAACACAGAAAGGAGACACTGTATCAACCATATGAATAGATGTCTCCCACATGCATACACACAATTTCTGATGGTTAGGACCACGTAAAAGACGTACATATGTCTTAAAGTAAAAAGGACAGATAACTAACTGCCTTTAACAAATCTGGCTGCCCTGTGCTGGACCATCTCTACACTGTAAAAATGTCATGCCTTAAAATAAGACCCTTTAAGTGTTTTTTGCTTGTAGACAAAAGCAAGACCTTATATGGATCTTTTTTAAGTGTCTTAAATGAAGTGTCTGAATTTTTTGTTTTTTTTGTTTTGTTTTTAAACACTAAAAAAAGACGACCAACGTTGAGGAGCGATCCTGCATCCAGATCCTATTGAAAATACCTCTAAAACGCCCTAACCAACTGAGCTAACTGCACAACTGGTAGCTAGCTTGATAGAAATGATAGTTATTGGCAGACAAAGTGCCTATAACAGGGAAATTCCCGAAAAAAGTTAAAATGAAATGTTTAACACTAATAGTTATATTTAATGAATATCGAAATACATGTGCCCTATTGAATGAAATAGACTCATTAGACTAAGCTATCGAGTTGCTGCTGTGGAATTCACGAGGCTAAACGATCGTTAACGAATGGTATGAATGCGGTACACGTATACAGCATGTTGACATAATCCTATCTCCAATTTAAGACATTTTGCATGAATGAATTATTATTATTTTTTTTATAGATTCAGACACGAAATGCAACTTAAAAGACATTTTAAATGACTGAAACTGACATGAAAATGACATGTTTTTAATTCTCAATTGCAACTGAAAATGAAATTCAGTCGCTAGAATGACATTTAAAGTATCTTAATTGATGTTAAATGTCTTAAGAAATCCGTCTCAGCCATAAAATCAGTCTGAATATACGACTATATGTTTTTACTGTGCAGATCCTGAATATGAACCATCCTGCGAGCCCATATTAAAATGTTTTATATATATTGTCCCAAATATCGTATATATTTTTTATACCAAATATATACTACAACTTAAAATATATTTTTCGCTATATAAAAATAATATACTTTTTATATATACAAAAAAATATAGATTTTTATGTATATAGAAAAAATATTATTTTTATAATTTAGAAGTGATTCTAAGTCATCATGTGGCTCAGCACATCTCGCCATCTATATTGGCCATTATGTGCAATGTGCTGATGTATGGGATTGATTTTTATGTAATATTGTGAAAAAATGTTCATATTTCACTCGTTTTTTGTTCTAATTTGTATCATGAAATGCCGAAAAATCATTTCCCATATGCAGTATAGTCATAAATATTACCAGTTTACTCACACATATGAAAAATATGTGGATAATTGTAAGACAGTGTCCCCGAAAACGTCCACACAGAAAGCAGGTTTGACAAACGAGGTTCTACTTTAATTTCCGGTAGAACTCAAAAACCTTACAAATCCAAAAAAACAAAATGAAATCCGGACTTTCGCGGAAGAGTCAATAGTTCGCTGATTGGCGATGGGACCACCTAGGCCCAAGCCCGTCGTTCCCGTCCTCTGGGTCACCCAGGTCCCTAGGACGGCAGTCCGAGTTGCCCACACGAGAAGCCTTCCAAAAAAACACCTTCCCGATGCTCCGTTGTTCCCCTCTCCGTGTCCGAACTCCCTCTCCTCGATCCTTTGTTTCGGGGTCCCAGCCCAGGCCCCGAAGCATCCCTGGAATGTGGTTAGCTTGCTTGACCACATCGCGATGTTGACCCGCGCCTGGTTGACCTCGCCGAGCGGTTGACCCCTGGCCGAAAGAGACGAGGTCGCCCAACGCGGGTGAAACGGGCGCCAAAGGCGCGTCCTCCGTGTGAGGCGGGATCCGCGTGACCCCGTCTCACAATAATCTATAAAAAATATACTAAAATATATCTACAATATACTAAATATACATGTTACAAAACATATAATTTGAAAATGAATATTCAGGATATTGCATTGTGCTGCGACAAATTTAGGCATATTTTAGTGTGCCAAGACAAATTTAGGCATACTATTGTATATCTTGTTCAAAATTGTGAAAAAAAAATATTTCCACAAAATAACTTAAAAAAATATATAAACATTTTAGTGTGGGAGGGTTCCAAACAGGTTCACAATATTCCAACATAGGACGAACCAAAGTTGCGTAGCAAGCTTCCTATACATTTTCAGCACATTCTCGAAATACGCGCTGAATAATCTAAGACGTTGGTTCACTGCAACGACAATTTTTGTGAAATGGTAATTCCAAGGGAGGTTTATACTCTCAAAAAATATATTTATATTTCGATATAGAACACGACTATTCTGACTTCAGCAGGTCTATAGTTTTAAGCACTATCAATTTAAAAAACTGCGCTTATTATATTCAGAAAACTTGAACAAATTCGTAAAAAAGACAAGCTGAATACTTCACAGTTAAACTTGAGCTACCGCAAAAATAAGCTTTTTTTCACTTCGATCGCGGATCAAATATCGTTTGTTTTGAAATGAAATAAAGAACTTGGCTTTCTGGAAGGATGGCACGTGCTGCACATTCTCAAATTCGCATGAGTCGTCTGTGTATAAAACATCTAACAAATGTTAACACGCACAACTAAACATGGAAAACCCCCTGAACACAAGCATATCCTCGATGCTCCGCTGTCATGGGGGAAAAGTCACCATCATCAGGGCCGTTTTCATAAAGTGGAAAGTATGCTATACAGTGGAACCTCGCATAACGAGCATAATTGGTTCCCGAGTCTTACTTGTAATGCGAAACACTCGTTAAGTGAAACAATTTTTACCATAGAAATTGATGTAAATACGATAATGTGTTTCATGCCGAAAAAAATACTCAAAAATTGAAATTTTCAAAAAAATACTCAAAAAAAACGTTGTGTAACATTTATTTAAAGAAAAATACATATAAATTGTTAAGGAG
>JAUJYV010002415.1:0-12704 GCA_033995625.1 Ophyiulus pilosus
CAGAGGGGTGACAGAGTGAACAGGCTCACAGCAAATGCATTAACCAATCAGTTTATTTTTACTTGACATACTCAATGGACCAAGGGCAGGTTACAACACTTTCTACAATTCACTTAGCACTGATAAAGGGACTCTGCAGATGTCCTCTTTACAACAATACACATAGTGAACACACATGTTCACTGAAAATACTAACAGTAAAAAAGAGGGCCTCAAGTTCTAAATCTAAGTTCTTAATACTATAGGAGGGCATCTGTTCTAATCTATACATGAAATATCTCCTAACTATTCTAAGGCCAATAAGAATTCATCTCACCAATGTGTTTTTCCAAAGTCCTTTAAAGTGGTTGTCTTCTAGTTTTAGCTTTGGTTGACTGATTGTTGCCTCCTGGCAGACTCTGTCAAGGTCTCTTCTGACTCTCTGACTTTTCAGCTCAAAACCCTGGTCCTTTTATACCGTTTTGGTTGTGAGTAGAAAGTTATGATGCATAATGGGTAACTCTGGGCGGTAGAATTCTCATTATAAATTCCTGTATATTAATCAGTTTCACTGAATTTATAATGGCCTGAATCATCTGCTGGGTTTAATTCGTAGTGGGAGTCAGGTGATCCTTCATCTTCCTCTGGTAATTGGGTCCTGGTCCGTTAGGTTCCTTTAAAGTGACCAGATGGTTCTAGAGATCAAGGGCTTTCTTTCGGAGTGTTTTTCGTGTCCTGATGACTTTGGGTTCACCCGGTATGACTGGTTTGCTTCTGATGTCCACTAGAGGCGCCACCGTTGCCGTTCTTCCGGGCTTCAGTCTTGGGGTTGACCCCCTGGATCCTTGGAATCAAACCAGGCCAATGCTTAAGTTATGTATGAACCATTGTTTGATTATAGTCATTCCCATTGTCGTTTATATATTTTAATGACGATTCATAAGCAGGCGTTGTTAATTTAAACCATCAGGTTAATATTTGCATCTTCGAATCCATTGGTTCTTGATGACATCTTCCTTGGTTCGTATTGGTACTTGATGACATAGTCGTCTCTGTTGATTGGCAATGGTCAACCAAGCCAGGAGTTGCTGGAGTTGTAATAACACCACAAAACTGTGACTATTATCAGGAACAGCTCCCTATTCCTGGGGAGCTTGTTGGACCAAGAGGGGCTTACGCATCACCTCCTCCATCTCCTTGGCCCCCAGCTGCCTCGAGTCCTGGGATCCGGAGTCCTGGGATCCGGTCTTCGTCTCCTCCGCTGGAATCATCTGATGAGGACTTGGAGAGCCTCCGCTCCCTTTCTCCCCCAGTGGTCACCCTGATTTAGTTCAGGAAACCACTGGACAGCCACTCCTGTTGACGACCTAGAACGCCCCCGGATTTTTGTTTTTGTTTTTTGTTTTTTGGGCCATCAGGTAAGTGCCCATCTCTTCTTTTGTTTATTCAGTTAATTTCGGAGGATCACACACAAATATAAACAGTCTGTAAAATTAGTTTACATGAGGGGAGATTTCTACCCCTTAAATGAAAACCCCTAAAAACATATTTAGGTAATTATGGCAACATCTGTATAATTTTAATCTATTTATTAAAATTAATACCGAAACGTATAAAATCACACTAATTGTGGATTATTTTATCTCTTTACAGGTAAGTTACCCAATTGAATAAATGAAATTAACAGATGTCGCCTCAAGCTTAAGGATTACTGAAATAGATCAATAGATGGAAAGAAATATATCCACAATTATATCATTTATCATAAAGCATTTATTTAATCAAACTTGAACACTCACCACCACCTGTTCATTATCAATAAAAAATTCCCTGAAATTCAGGTGAAATTCTTTGTTGTTTAGTGAACATTGCAATACTTAAGTTTATTTATGCTATCTTTCCAGTAACCTAATCTGAAACATCAAAAATGCATTAATACAACAGTTGTAGGTTTAAAAAAATCAAAATACAATAACTTAATATCTTAATGGAAAGAAATATATTCACATTTATATCAGTTATCATAAAAAAACTAATTAATCAAACATTAATTGAGCAAACTCACCTCAATCATTACATACTAAAAATCCATAAAAATATGATAAGCCTAGTGTGAAGGTGAAATATCCTGAGTCACATCAATGTTTAGAGAACGGCGCAATACTATGTTGATGACTGCTATTTTTCCACTAATATACGAGTTCATGCTTTTAATTCTTTCTTTCTCTTCACGTGGAATGTTTTTTTTATCCAATAATTGGTGAAATGCCCCTAGAAATATTTAAAAATTCAATTTTTTTACTTATAACAAATTGTGCTTATACTATAAGCTAAAACATGCCTATACATTATAATAATACCTGATAAAGCCTTGGATTTGTGGGGAGTTAGAACAGGACCTGATTGACGTTCTAAAAATCGAGGGCTTTGTTTTCCAGTGATAGAATTTTCGTTTAATATTTCTGTTCCCCAAATGGCAACAGAAGCTTCCTTTACAAATAGGGAATCTCTCTTGCAGTCAAACAAGTGCTGCCACTTTTCGGTTTCAATCCATACATTTTGACCAATGTGTTTTTCCATCTGACTGGTCTTCAAATTTAGCCTCTGTGAAATCCTTCCTTGATTCTGAAAATCAAAACAATATCAAAATTGCTATGTATGTAATTACTATGTATGAAGTACAAGTAACAATTGAAATTAAAGTTCTAAAAAGCTGAATTGGGTACCTTCCATGCTATTCAACTGTGATGTTCTAGTTAGGTTAGAATCTAACCTAACTAGAACATGACCCCCACCAGTTTCATATGCGCGTTCACCGAACCCTTCTTAACCTTTTCGAACCCCTTTCAATATAAAAACAAAAACATAATTTGACCTCCACCGAACCCGGGAGACCGACTCACCGAACCCCTGGGGTTCGATCGAACCCAGGTTAAGAACCACTGGGTTAGATGAAAGAATGATAGAACAAAGTGTAAAGAATACAAACATTTAATGAATTTAAGAGTACATACATAAGTGTAGGGATATATGGGAAGAAGCAGAAAAATCGAAAGAATACAAAATATAGACGAAATCAGCAAACAGTTTTACAATCTTGTGGTGATTCGGTCCAATCTTGAGATAAGGAGTCCTACAGCGGCCATGGCTCCACACCGATGACCGCCCCTGGATTAGCCGGATCCAAATAGCCGGTGATAAATAATACATGGAGATAATGGCCAAAACAGTAGCCACTGTTTCGGGCCCCAGCTGTTCCCAACTGGCGAGGAACGCCTGGAAGATTGGGCCAAGTATGGTACAGAACTCCGGTGGCTGGACCTCCAAGAAATTCAGGGTCAGCATGGATCCCGGAAAGTTGGATATGTCCACCATAACGACGGTGTCCAAGCAGATTACTTCGACATCGCCGAAGTAAAAAGAGTCGAACAAATCAAATATATCAGCGAAGATACCTTCACCGGACTCCTCTTGGTTATTAAGCGACGACATCCTGTAGTGATCAATGGGACACATCCAGCAGGCAGAGAAACAGGAGAAAGACACTGTAGCACACGCAAATCTGAATTAAGCCGAGGGTAGAATAGAACTTGCCGTACGGTGAAAAACGTTTGCAGTAATGGCTGCCTGTTCGTTGACACGTAGTGCTATTGAACTATGTGTCATAACCGTTACCGGGATGTCAACGCAAACAATAATTAAAAACTTAAGATGGCTGCCAGAGTTGGGGAAAAGGCGGAAATCCCCCGAAAACACATGTGCGCAGGGTTAACGACATGAATGACGTCACCTGTTGCACACGGAAGACAAACAGACTTTCAAATAAAGCGCTCGCGGAAGTGGCGCCATCGAGTGACAACAAAGTGCAACGCGCAAAAATGCGAATTATTCCAATAACTCTTGATCCAGAAGTCATCAGAAGATGGGACTACCAACAAAACGACGATCAGGACCTAGGGAACCTGAAATAAACATTCTTGGGACCTAACGGACTACAACCTCTAACATTTCACCAAATTTTCCGTGATTGGCTGCTTTCCTCTCTTGACCTAGATAAAATTATGACGAAGAGCGTGATGAGTCGTGCGATGAATCACCAAATAAGTAGTAAACAAGCTGAAAGTTATAAATAGAGTAGATTTTTGGGAGGAGTTAGGCAGACCACGAATGAAGATCCCAGCCGTCAGACATACCGACCAAATGTTAGGAATCCGATCTCTTGTCATGGTATTATTTTGGTTATGGGATTTGATTTATAATAGCTAAGCTGAGTTGGGACTTAGAATAGTTTCTTCAAGTGGGATAGGACTTAGAATTCTCGGAGTTTGAACTTAGCCTTACTTCTATTGTATATCATTGGAATATATTTTCATCAATTTCACAATTTAATTATATTGGGATGATTTTAATGGATTAATACATGATTATTGGTTCCTTGCATCGTAAAATAAAGAATTGTACGAATCTTTAATCATGTCTGAATGATTTCACCACAGGGACCCAAAACGCTTCCGAAGAAGATTTATTTCAACATAACCTCTCTGGATGTGTTAACCGGGACCTCTCGTTAATCGAACGGGCGGCGGGTGACGGTGTTATGTTTAATGTTACTTTGGGAAAATATCTTTGCAATTTTGCAAAGCATGGGGAATGGGAATGAAACAATTCCATAGTAAAGTTGTTCCCATATATGTAAAACTCAATTTTAGGAATGACATTGTATGTTGAATCTTGCTAAGTGTGTATGTGTATGCAGAACGGTTAACAATAAAAACAATTGACTCATTTTATACAAGTTTATTATTTTAGCAGTCTAGCAATGTTAATTATATACAAAAACAAAATTTTAAATGGGAAATTTCCTCCTGTTATGGGATATACCTTTTCAAAAGAAATTCCTTATTGTAGTCGAATCATATCAGATTCTAAAATACCTAATTGGTATATGAAAATTGTCCCATGTAGTTCTCATTGATAAAATTCCCATAATTAATGGATTCTCATTGGTCCAATTGAAGTCCCGTGGAGAGAAGTCCCTTAACTAATGGGTTGATATCAGACCCATTTAGGTCTCATTAGTCCCATTTAAGTCTCTTAAGGAAAAGTCTCTTAAATAATAGGTTCCCATTAAAACCCTTAACATGCCCCACTGTGTCTGTACTGTCCCATTAGTAGGTCGCATTAATCCCATTAGTCCCACTACTTTTTTATATGGGACGATATGGGAATTTTCACTTGGGTTGGTGGTGACTTTAATTTGCCAGGTATAAACAGTGATAATTATATTCACACTCCTTCTGCACTATTTGCTAGAAATTCGAAATTGTTCCTGGACTTCATGGCAGATTGTTCTTTTGAGCAATTAAACAAACAGCCCACTAGGGGCAGAAACACTCTTGAGCTATTAATAACAAATTTGGGATCACGACCAGTTAATTGTTGCAGTGTTTGTCGTTTTGCCTTGTAAAATCATAGTTCCTAGGAAAAAGTTCTACCAGTTCCATAAGGCCGATTGGGTTAGTCTTCAGGCATTTATCGATACTAATCTGTCGATCATTTTGAGAAATATGCATGAAGGAACTGTTGGTTATAACTGGGATTTATTCAAAAGAGTTGTAGACGAGGGCATTTTAAAATTTATTCCGTCTAAATTATTTTGCGAAAGATCTGAGCCAGTCTGGCATAACACAGAAATTCGTCGCCTTTTACGCCACCTGAGACTTGCTAGAATTAAGATACGTACAGCAAAAAGTGTACATGCTAACATACAAGTTCAAACTGTTACGGCAAAAGTTAAAAAAGTTAATTTTCGATATCCATACCAACTTTAAGAAATTGCGATTAGGGGAATCTTTAAAGGAGAATCCAAAGTTTTTTGGAAGTACATTAAATCTGTACGAAAAGGGCCCAATTCCGTCTCTGCTCTGGTTGATGTGCAAGGCAAAGTGATTACTGTTAACCACGAAATTGCAACAATTTTAAACTCACAATTTCAGGGAGTTTTTGTTAATGAAAATCCAGTACTGCCTAATTTTGCAAGGAGTACTGCAAGGAGTACATTCCTTGCGAATCTCCAGACTTCGTAGAAATTCAATATAACAATGATGTTATATCGCTACTGACGTAGGAGCATTCTCCTGACACTGGGTACGACCCCCCCCCCCTTACCATATGGCATTTAGTTGCTGACTGTAGGGTACTGAGTTGAATTGAATCTGGAAGAACTTTTAATGTAGAATCTGGAAGAACTTTTAATGTAGAATCTGGAAGAACTTTTTGAGTAAAATCTGGACGAACATTTTGTAGAACCTGGACGAACTTTTGATGTAGGAAATGACTTCTCCTATCTGACTATCCACTGATGCTGTTAGATTTTAATTATGATATTTTTTCAAGGAAATGTACATTTATAGCCCGCATCATATGAATACCTTATGAGTATAAGATGCACCTGAATTTTGAAGGCAATTTTTTGAAGAAAAAAGTGTATGTTATAGTCTGTAGATGATCGACCCAAACCAGCAGGGCCAGGACCAGGTCGAGAGCCAGCTGGGACAGTCCAGTCAAGTCGCGCACCGGAATAAGTCGCGCAGTCGGACAGTCAAATCGAGTCGCGCTGCGGATGCAGTCGGGATGCATCGGACAGTCGCGCAGTGAAACAAGTCGCGCCGTCGGGTCGCAGAGGCTAAGTCGAGCCGCACATGCAGTCAAGTCGTGTTAGTCAAGTCGCGCATGCAACGGGTCGCGCAAAAGAGTCGCGCAGCCCACCGAGTCGCGTCAACGGGACGCGCACCAAGTTTAGTCGCGTCAGAAGTCGCGCATCGCACCTAGCCGCACCAACGGGTCGCGCAGCCAACAAAGTCGTGTTAAAGGGTCGCGCAGTCAGCAAAGTCGCGGTTAAAGGGTCGCGTATCAGAAAAATCACGTCAGCAAGTTGCGTTTGGACTCTAGCCGCGTCAACGGGATGCACATCAAGTACAACCGCGCCAGCAAGCCGCGCATCACGTCGAGCCGCGTCAACGGGACGCGCATCACGTTAAATTGTGCCTTCAGTCAAAATCAAGTCACGCAGAACAGTCGCGTATCAGTTCAAGTCGGGTCGCGTACCGAGTTACTTCCAACACCGGGCCGCGTTATTGAACCATCGAGCCGCAGCAGCTATGGACATCGGAAGTGAGCCGCACTAGGGAGCCGCACCGACGCAGTCAGCCGCAGCAGCCAGTCCAGGAGACGGACGCAACAGCAAGCAAGACCAAGAGACATTAGACTTTCAAAAATTTATTCTCGTCAACAAGTTCTGTTGATGTTTAAGTTTCATGCTTTTTGGGCAACGGCGCCCAGGATGTAATACCGCACACCTCGAATCGGAGATGCAATAAACCTGAGTTTTCAAATCTATCCACTGTACTTCTCACACGGTACATGTATCGTCTGTTGAGGAATTGAAACATCAACTTTTATACACTAATTCATGCTAACGTTGCAATTAAATTGTGCAGTATCACTTGGAGGATACAGCATAACATGTCATCTCTGTAAATCATATCAGCGAAATACGCTATCATACAATACATGTAATTGGAGATCGTTTTTCTGCAATACAACTCTGTGCTGCAGCGGAGCTAACATTTGATGTTTCCCTCAGTTCTTAAAAACATTGTAACAAGTTTAATCAATTGCCAATGAATACGAAAACAGTTGATTTCCTGCAAACATACCATTCTTTACCTATTTCTAATTTGACATTTTGTGCTAAGTGCCACTGGTCAAAAAATATGATGCGAGTTTCCGTGAACAAATGGTCGTAATTAAAATCAAACAACATCAGTGGATAGAGCACAAATGACTTCCTAGTTAACCACATTAACAGAATTTTCAACACTATAAAAAAGTGGGGATGACTTGGAATTTTTTTCCACCTTGTATAAGAGAATACTAGAATAAATATCGATCAGTACTTTTATACAATCTTATATGACAATATCCACAGATCGAGTAAATGTGCATATTCTTTCCAGCAAGAGAAATTGATGTAGGCCTACTTTTTTATCACGAATTTGACTGGATTGGTACCGAAAAAATTTCTCATGTTCCACAACGTCTACTGATTGATCTTAATAAACAATGAAAGAATATGACCATTCCATACGTTGGTATTGGACTTTATCATCCCCTTGCGAATTGGCAAACCAACATTACCGTATTGTTGTGTATATTTTGAACCTCTTGGGTCGTGTTATTCGGGATGATCCCGTTTTTGTAATTGAAATAATGGAAAGGTTGCCAATTATACTTCCAGTAATGAGAACTTTCACGTTAATTGGCTTTTGTTGCAAAACCTCGCATAAAAGGGGATTGCAGATTTTGCTAATGAAGACGTTAAAGGAAAATAGGGGGTCGTTTTTCTGGTCGTTATCGATGTTCGACCTAACATGGTTTCAATTTTATCGATTAATGAAAGCAGCCTGTTGCTTAGCAGCTGGCAAAGCCCCTCATCTTCAAGGCGAAACAGAGAAGAAAAAAAACGATCCAGGGATCCGATTGATTTAGCTACGCGCAGAACATAATATGCCACTTTGGATTCACGTCAATATCAGTTTCAAAAAGCCTAAAGCAGAAAATGTGGTCTAGCTTGAGAAACTACATTATAATCAGTGGCGAATTTAAGGTAAAAGGTGCAGGGGGCAAGGCACCATTCAGGGCGCATCTTATGGCTGCAGCTCAGACCTGATTGATGTAAGGGCCAGGCCAAATAAGGAAAGTAAGACCCTCCCTACCAAGCCATACAATTTCCCTTTTTTGCCCAATTTGCAGTTTTTGCACTTTTGCAGCTGAGAAATTGGATTTTAAAGAAAAATTGCAATTATAGCACAGTGATGCAGTATCAAGTCGAATACGCTGGTGATATACATTCCACTAGCTATAATCGTGAGCATACAATTCTGGCCACCTCATGCATCCATATCCTGCACCCTGCATTACCGAAAAATCAAACAATACGACAATAGTTGTATTGCAGATGTTCCCAGACTAAAATCTCCCATTAGGAATTTGCAAGCATATGTTACAATATGCTTTATATATCAGACTCCAATGGTGACCACAGATCATTATTTCTGATTAAAGGATTAGTAACTGTGAGAACATTTTTGTGATATGTCGAATTTTGCTACAAAGAAACAAAGAAAGTAATGATTTTTAAGGCGCCCTGCATTAGTACCTATGGGAACACGAGGGTCACTAGGTATGATGTGCAGGTTAACATAAATAAATGATTGCATAATGGAATTTGTTTACTGACCACATGTCTTATATTATTATCACTATCCTAGTGATATGTTTCATTTAAGCAATATATGTAGAGATTACTGAATTTAAAACCTTTTGGAATCCACTATGTGGAGCTCACCAAATGAAAATAAAGACTGTTGCTATTAATTATTAGTCAATAATTAATCAACTGTGTGTAAGACGTGAAATGGGAGCCACAATTTTTGAATCCAAGCTTCCAGAAATAAACATTTATCAGGCATGACCAGCTGTGAAATTCACATGCTGTGCACAGATTGCACCAAAGACATTCAATATCTACACATCCATCAATCCAGAACATGTTCAATCTGGTGTCCTGCAGCTCCAAGACACAACTCCGTACATAGTTGGGTAGATGTGTAAACGTTAGCAATGGTTTGTGCTGTGATTTCAGCACATGCCCTTCAGATCCTTTGCATCAGGTCCTCTAAAGATTGTGGTTTAATCTTATGCACCACGACTTTTACGTGGCCCCAAAGGGAAAAAAATCTAAAGGTGTCAAATCAGAAGACCTTGGGGGCCACTATTGGTCCTCCTCGTCCAATCCACTTATCCCCAAATATGGCAGTTACATGTTGCTTAGCAATTTGGGAATAATGTGAGGGGGGGGGGGGGGGCACCATCATGTTGAAACCACAGTTGATTAGCTTCAGCGAGTGGTAAATTATCCACAAATTCTTCACCTTTGTTTCTCAAAATGATGTTGCTGTACTTTTCACCTGTAAGAGTACCATTATAAAATATTGGACCAATAATTGTCCAGTGGCACACCACACATTGCAACGCCAATTTACTTGGTGTGGTACCTCTTTTAACCATCTTGGATTCTCAGTTGCCCAATAATGCATGTTATGTCTGTTCACAACACCATTTCTGGTGAATTTACTCATCAGACCACATAACCTTTCCAATAAAGTTTCTGTCACTTTAAATTTTAGTAAGAAGCCAATTACAGTAGTCTGCGCGATTATTATAATCATTGCCATGTAATTCCTGATGATAGTGTACATGGTAAGGATGGTCATGATTGTTATGCAGCACGTGTTGCACAGCTGTATGTGAGCACCCAGCATCTTTAGCAATTGCTCGGGAGCTAATGTGTGGATTTGCTGCCACTGCTGCTAAAATTACAGTAGATATGATATAATTTGTCACTGTTCTGGGCCAACCTTGGCGAGGGCGAACAAGTAGTGATCCTGTTTCTCTAAATCGTTGAATAATGCACCTATTTGTACTTGGTGATGGATGTCTGCACAGTGGATAGCTTTCAGTATAAATTCTTGCGGCAGCTACACTATCCTGTTGAGCCAAACCATAGCAGAAGACTATGTCCACCAACTCAGCAACTGAATATTGTGCCATGACAGTAAAGGAAATTTAAATTGGTCAAACGTTTCTGTTCAAATGTGTTTAATCCATTTGAGTAAAAATCTTTCTGGAAAGCAATTGCAGGAAACTAAATCAGATAATATGTAAATGAAACGCTGTATTTGCAAAAGACGCATAATACTGATTATGTGCATACCTTGGATGCTGTGGAACAAGTGAGTTAGCAATGTAAAATACATCTCTATTTATGCAATAAATTAAGACAAATCTTTGGACGGCATAAATATTAACATTAAACAAGTATGTGTATTGATTGTTCACCAATGGCTAACAAGCAATTAAACAATTAAATGTTGAATTCAACTTCAGTAGTAACAAAGCAAACATTGCCCCCTATTGAAAGCAACTTGCAATACAAGTAAGCATTGCTGGTGAGTTACATTCAGGGGTATGTTGACATTTGTAAGTGAAATATCCTCTTACACAGTTATTGTTATCAAACGTTTTACAATGCATTATGACTAATTTGTCCATGCCCTACAACTTTCCATTTGGACCTTTTGTTCTATCGTTAACTGTTTAAGGGTTAGAAAGTAAATGACCTTGAAGATGACCCTGAAGGTTACGTTGGACATCACCATTGAATAGTGCCTTGGCACATTACTATTCACTCCCATTAGCAGAATGTTGATATCGGCCATTATTTTGAAGCAAATGGATAAGATACAGACTTTTCTTCCACCCTGTATTGCTGACAATGCACCACAGTGGATAATGGAAATAGCAGGATGGTTAAGTAAACATTTTACCTAAATGTGTAATCTTTGTTGTACCTCTAAATGTCATCCCAAAATGTACCCTAAAGAGTCAGGGATATCCATGAAGCCAATGTAAAAGGTTACAATTGTTTAATTGGGTAACATATCAACTTATTCACAACTGGCAATCCTGGAGACATAGTTTAGCCTAAGGAACTGTTTGAGTTCAATAACAATTCACTGAAAGAGCACTAAGAGGGCATGACTGCATATCTCATGTAAAGGCAGGGGTCCTCACCAAAAAGCACAATTCAAACAACTTACATACTACAAATCAAGCAACTTGTTTTTAAAGTCACCATCAACAATAGCAACCTCAAAAGGAAGAATTCCCAAATGTTGCTCCAACAACCTAGCACACCAGAACGCTTTTGCACCATGACACTGAATGTCTGAGCAGGATCAGAGAGGAGAGTCAAGTCAAGTGACAGAAGATCTTTAATCCCTTTTATATGGTCGGAAACTGCCCAGCAGCACCCCTCCAGTTTAATGTTCAGCTAGAATGGAATGGGCCCCTTGGCATGAAATGTTGTTAAGCAATTGAAATCAATTAACTAATTCACCAAATAATCAATTATAAAATCATCATTACACAATGCATTAAAAGTCAAAAACTTCAAGGTTAACTAAGAAATCCCCAAAACTGGTGACCTTACAGGGCAAATAATTGGTTTATAAATCATTGCATGACAACTATACATTCCAACAATAAAAAACAATAAAAACAAATTTTCCAGAATAATACATATGTTGTATACTTTTTCTAGAATTCGTTGAAATCCACATTTCCAGCTGACAATTCATGGTGGAAAATGATTTATGAATTTTTGAAAATTATTATAAGAAATTGAAATGTAATTAAAGAAATAAAATACAGTGGAACCTCGCATAACGAGCATTGTTGAGAAGCTATAAGGTTACCCACCTTTAAGCCTACTCGAGATTCGTGATAACTCAGAGACAAATGTTCGTTATAACTTATTGGAAGGTTTCCCAGGTACTTCCAGGTCTTGAAGGGAGTACCAGGGTCCTTTTCTGATAGAATTTTGGTCAATCAAATAAATAAAACAACACAGTGGTTGGCTTAAAAAAACGATCTTCTTTGTTATCAGGGAACAACATACGTACAACGAAAAAAACTTGTGTACACCAACAGAGGTGCAAAACGAAAAAAAAGGGGTAAACCACGAAATGGGGAAAAGGAGAGGTCCATAAATTCCCAACATTCTCCCACCTTTGATTTGGTTAAACAGAGAACAAATCAAA
>JAUJYV010002416.1:0-12702 GCA_033995625.1 Ophyiulus pilosus
TCCTGGCCCCCCCCCCCCCCCGTCCCTTCATTGCCGCACCTCGTCTTCGGGGTCTAGTCCCTTGAGTGGGCCGCCCTGTTAGCTGGTGCTGTGCTAAAGGCCCACCGGTCGCCGCCCGACGATCCTCCCTGACGTCCTCGGCCGAGGGGCAATCAGCCTGCATGTGGCCCTTACCGCCACAACGAAAACAGGTGTGCACGATCCATTGCTCCCCGGTCGATGGTGTGGACTTATCACTGGTATTGGTGACAGTTTTCGAGGACGTCTTGGAAGAGAGAATATTGCTTCTCGAAACCGACCCACTGGTTCCCGGTACCCCGACCTGCTCCACGAAGCAAACGCTCTGTGCTTCGGCTATAAGGGCCTCCTTCACCCGTTTGGGGTTAAAGTCCTCGTCGGGCCACGTGTTGACCAATTTTACCTTGAGCGCGAACGAAGGCGGTAATCCCCTCATCATTTGAAAGGTGAAGAGTATCTCTGGCAACGGTACTTTGGTGTCACAGATTTTTGAAGCCACTTCCTCGACGCGGCGAGATATGCCTCGATAGACTCGTTTTGTTAAATGGTGAGGTAGAAAAATTGACAAAATAATTGCCAGTTCCTTTCCCGGGTTGAAGGTTCGTAGGTGCGGCGTATGTGCTCCAGGACCTTGTGACAATCTCTACCATCCTCGAACCCCTGAAAGAGAGTTGGGAGTAAGTGACCACTTACCGAGAAGTACATGATCGAAAAAGCCTTGTCGCATCGATCCTGAAACTTCTCTTTTTCGGTTTGCGAGGCCGAATCAGGAGGATCTTTGCGGTCCAAGGCGACGAATCTGGTGAGAGACTGGTTCATCACGGTCACCCTCAGATCGCGATACCAGGTCGAGTATTTATACTCATCCAGGCACGCGATCCGGAATCGGCCCATGGAGGGCGACTCGATGGCGAAGTCCTCGTCCCGATCTGCCATCCCTGTAAAGAAATCTGGTGAGGAATGCAAAGAATCAAAATAATTAAATGAGAACTGATGATTTGTCACACCCACGCGGTCCTGCTGGTTACCCTCCGGCCACAGGGCTTTGTGGTATGGGCCATCCGTGGTCCATAGCAGCCGGCCGGAGTCTCGTGTCTCCATCCTCCCCGAGCACGGGCATGGCGCAGATGTTGTTGGCTGTTTGCGGTCCATTGTGGACGACCGGTCGGAATTTCCCGCGAGCGCGGGAAAACGTCGGAAAATGTTGGCCGTCCGCGATCCTTTGCGGACGGCTGATCATCGTCTCCAGGGTCCGGGGTCAAATCAGAGCGTTGTGGATGGTAACCACGCTCTGCTACCATTGTTGAGGTTGGTTGGGGTTTGACCCTGGACCAAAATAAGCTCCATAACAGAAACATATGTTTATAAATAAAACTTACATTTATTTATATCAAGGGGAAAAACAATATGGTGATGTTATTGTTGTGGTGATTGGTTGTCAAGTGACCCAAAAACAAGATGGCGGTCGGGATGGAAAAGACCCGGTCTAATCCATGATTATCTCGCCATCTCATTAATGCCGTGCATGTTGAAAATGGCATCTGGAGAACTAAGCAGTTTGATGAATTGCTGTAAAATTGCAACATATTCTATCTTTAGAAATGTCTCGTGCTGGCCAACCTTTCCCCAAAAAATAATATTTATAATAAGAGTGCAAAAACACGCTTCCATTGTGTCTTTTGAGTTAGTCCTATTGAAAGGACCAGTTAAATAAATAAATCCAAATCACCAGATTCAAGTTACACTTGAGATAAACATTAAAATTAAAATCAAATTAAAAAATGACATGTGGCAACTTAACAATGTTACCACGGCAAAAATCAAATAATCACTACTCGAGACTGCTATTTTCCAAGCAAGAAAGGCAAGCCAAACATATATAGGTCTGACTCAGTTTTAAACAATGTCCAGAATGTCATGGATACTGCGATCAGCCTTAAAATGTTCAAAGGCGGGTTAATTTAGGGTGCCGAGATGCTAGTTCTGTTCGAAAGATAAACAAAAGGGGTCGAAACTGCGAAACTTAGGAATTTCACCAGATATGCATAAACAATGCAGTTGCTTCCCAGAAAAAATATTTTAATCTGAAAACTTTTAAAATTTTATCAATTTTAATCAATTATCGACTACAACGAGTATATTTCAGTAGAAATAAGATTTTATAGAATCCACTTTTCCTGTTGAACATTTACTTTTCTGTTGTTCTAAAACCTTGATTTTTAGAAAAAAATCTTTTCAAGAATAATCCTTACAATTAAAAAACATAATAGACTATTGTTGAATATATAAATTAATGATACACACAATTTTTTATTACTTTCGTTTTGCTTATAAGTTTTGATGAAACAAGCTTATCATCATGGAAATAACACCCCAGAACTTCAGAAACAGTGTTTGCTATGTTTTCATATCCTTCTTCACATCCTTCACTTCCCTACCATCTCTTACATGTCTGATGACATTGTATTGACTTTTTTCATAATATAGCCATGTTAGCCAGTGACAAGCTTTGAAACTATTCTTAGCACAGCCATTATACCTTCCTTGAGCTATTATAGGTATGCTATTTTAGGCATATAAAAGCTTTGATAAATCATCTGACAAAATGATGCTAAGGTAAGGATGTTTCGAAATTCTACTTTTTCGTATAGCCAATCAACATTTTTTGAATTGGCAGTGTTGCACCAATTGGATTTTCTAAATTTAGAATTTCACAAATAATGCATTTAAAATTTATATTTCAATAATCATATTTAATTTATATAAAGTCTTCTGGTTGGCATTGAGTATATCTATGTAACTATGACACTTTCTGATAAAATTGTAATGTAAATGCTTTCAAAGCCTATAAAATTTAAATCACATTAAAATATGATGAAAATCTGATGTGAAATGACTGCAACACGCGTGTTGTTGACTTAAGGTTTATTCAAATAAACAAGTGAAGCACTGGCAAAATAATGACTGGGATGTAAGAACAAAAGTCGACGCCGATGGTCGAGTGGGTTACGTGCTCGCCTCTCGATCCTAGGTTGTGGGGTTCGCTCCCCGGTCGAGGTCGGTGGGAATTTTTACGGATGGGAGAAATTCCCTGAGTGGCGGCTCTTTCGGATGAGAGTTTAAACCGAGGTCCGGTGTTGATTGTTGCATGTTAAAGACCCATCGAGAGGGGGTGGAAGTCCCCCCTCGTAGGCAAAATTCCCAATAGGCCAATGTTAAAAATCAACAAATAAACAAACAGTAGAAGCATTCTCCTAAAATTGGGTATGATCCCCCTACCATATGGCATTTATTTGCTGACTGTAGGGTACTGAGTTGAATTGAATGAATGAAAAGCATAACTGGACATGTCCCAGTGTAAGGTTGGAAAGGGAACGAGAACAAAAGCAAAGTGGCAGCCAGAAAAACAGCTGACTGCTTATTTCATCACATTGGTGGCAGCACTGCTGCCAGGTTGGGTAACTAATATGACCCTGAGGGCAGGTCACTGCAAAGCAGAGAATGCACATGACCTCCAAAACCCATTCTTGCACCTCTGCCAACTGACAGTGTCACTCATGAAGTGCCAAACCCTGGCAATGCTTGAAGTGCTGCTCCTTCATAAACTGCTTTGTAAAGATGTCGGTCAACATCTCCTCACTTGGTCGATAGACCAAACGGACGACCTCTTCTCGTGGAGATCCCGGATGAGATGGTACGCCACATCAATATGCTTCGTACAAGCACTGCTGCGTTACGACTCGGCCATTTTGATGCAGCCCTGATTATCCTCAAACAGGGTGGTCGGGTCAGCAACAGGTTCACTCTGGAGATCTGACAGGAGTCGACGTAGACATAGAAGCTCTTGGGCAGCCTTGGATGCAGCTACATACTCTGCCTCGGAAGACAAAGTTGAGATGCAGTGCTGCTTTCTGCTTGCCCAGGCCACTGTGGATGTCCCGAGCTGGAAGACGTAACCAGTGGTGGATTTTTGGTTGCTGGGGTCTCCAGTCTAGTCCGCATCCATTAGCTGACCAGTGTAGCAGACTTTGATGCTGTGTAGCGTAGCTTCAGGTCGATGGTGCTCTTCAAGTAGCGAATCTTGTGCTTGATGGCCTCTCAGTATCTCTCTGTCAGAGATTCCACGCTCCGACACAAATACCCGACTGCCGTAGAAATAACTGGCACGATACATTAACCAGGTACAGGAGGGAACCGACTGCTGACCTGTCACTGGTGTTGTTAGGGAGTAGGGGACTCGACCCAAATGGTGATGCAAGGAAACCGGTCTCTGCTGGAGGTGGTCCAACATGATCCTCAAGCAGCCTGACAATCTTCTCCTTCTGGTGAAGGTATATAGAGTGGTCACTTTGTTTATCCACCTGGATACCAAAATAGCAGGTGACATTTCCAAAATCTTTAATTTCAAAGTAGCTGCACAGCTGTCATCCAACACGTGCAGTTTCACCCTCGTTCGCACCCACCACAAGCAGATCATCAACATAGACGGCGACGTAGGAAGGCGTTCCCTCAACGTATTTCACGAACAAGCAGGGATCAGCGGTATTTGCAACAAAGCCAATGCTAGCAAGAGAATCAGTGGCTTTCCGGTTCCACTGCCGCACTGACTGCTTAAGTCCATACTTGCCCCTCGGCCTCCTCGACCCCTTTGATGACAAAACCCTCCGGCTGTTCCCTGTAAATTTCCTCTTCGAGGTTTGCATACAGGTATGCAGTCTTTACGTCGAGGTGTCGAATGTAAATCTTGCGGATGGCAGTCATGGCAAACAGCACACGAATTGTGTCGTGGCAGACTACAGGCACGAAGGTGGCATCGTAGTCAAATCCAAACCGCTACATGAAGCCATGAGCGACGAGACGCACTTTCTGTATATGCTATCCTCCAGCATTGGTTTACACCTTGAAGACCCAGCACTCTAATGGCTCGACGACCGTGTGGAATGTTGGTTACATCCCAGTCTTGCAGTTGCCGCATTGAATCCATCTCCTGCTGCGCTGCTGCAATCGACAACTTTCGCTCGGAAGAGGGCAGAGCTAAGACGTCCTTCCAGTATTTGTTCTTGCGAACTGCATTACTAGACTAGCTGTCTTTCCGACTAGCGATCCATGCAGAAAAGAGCTGACTTGGACCTGGAGGAAGAACTGGGCCTTGCTGGCGACCTCGGCCACGCGTGGTGATATGTTCCAGAGAGACACCTTCGAGATACTGCAGATAGATGAGCGTATCATCTCCAAAGTCTATAATCGCCATGTCTCCTTCCTCTCCAGCAGACTCAAATGCGTTGTCGTCGGAGTCCAAAACTCGACGCTGCAACAGTTCATCTGGAGTCGCTGTAAAATCCTTGTCTCTGCAGCTAATTGGTAGGTCGACATCGTCATCCATGTCCGGCAAAGCCCCTTCTGGCTTGTCACAGAAGTTGATGGTATCAGCTGTGTCACTCTTAGCCTTAAGTGGTTGAATCAGGTCCACCTGCTAAAGTCGTCCGTGATGGTCAATAAGTAATGGCAGCCTCCTGGTGACACATGGCACGTGGGTCCTCAGCTGTCGCTGTGCACTAGCTCCCCAGGTCGCGTCGAACAAATCGGGGCATGCTGTGGGAAAGATCGGGCTGACACCTTCCCTCGGATGCATGCAGCTTCTCGTCCGCTTACTTAATTTCAATGCCAGTCGCCAACTGGTCTTTGGCGAGGCACTTGATCGTTTCAGGGTCGCGGTGTCTGAGTCGACGATGCCACCGCTGGAGCGTGGCGGTGGCGCTGCACGCATTAAGCGCTGAACTATCCTTGCATCACAACAGGTTGTGGTTGTCAGCCCTACCCAGGAAGAACAGTTTCCGGTCGGGATCCACTGTAGCTGTGGCGACGACGCGTCAAGTGTTGCCTGTGACGATGCAGCATTGACCGGCGAAGACAATGCGACAGCCTGCCTGCATCATACGAAAGATGGAGAGCTGATCAAGTTGTTTTGGGGGTAGCATGACTGAAAAATTAATGGACGGGTTACCTACCTGTTGCCTGTTTTTTGTCCTGTCTGGATGATGTCCCTGAGGTCCCCAAGCAGAAATCCTAAAAAAATGAAAAGAAACAAATGCTTATTAGCTAATTGTTAATTTAAGTTAAGTGTGAAATACATGCTTCCCTCCCCCTGCAACATACATTTGTATGTTGAACTGGCCCAGGTGGTGCCGGTGTTGGGAATTTTTCCTATCATGGGACCACACCCTTTTTCAGTTGGTTGTCAGTTATGCTGGTGTGTGGATGTTTTGCTCTGTTCTGCCTAAACAATGGAAAAGACATTTTTCAACTTATAAATGTGAGTGTTGGTTGAATTTATTAACAATAAATTCATATTTGGGATTCCACCCCACACCTCTGGAACTTTATTAACAACAACAGATAAGTATGCAGCTGTGGTACGTAGTGTCTCTTGGAACCGTATCAGTAGAACATTGCCGTTGGCCACCTGGCATGGCACAATGCAGTCTCCAACTTGTCGCACATTGTCACTTCTCCGGTCCACGAATGTCACATGGGTATTCATCGGGCACAGTTCAAGAAACAGTTTGTGATCCGGTATCATATGGTGAGTCGCCCCGCTGTTCAGACACCACCTCACTGGTATGGAATTGGCACGTGGCTTGCATTGTCAGAAGCGGCGATGGTTGACTTGAAATGCATACACGGAAACTATGGTAGCTGCAGTCTTGTCTGGCTATGAATTTCCACTCGGTGACGCCTGCTGCTGCTTTCCCTGACGACAATCGGGGCGTAGATGACCAACATTACCACAGCCATAGCAGATGCGTGTCTCTTTGACTGGTTAAGTGACCCCCTGGTCACCACCTCGTCTGCATCGATGTTTATTGCCGTAGTTGCCCTCAGATTGCAGTGCAGTATTGTCAGTACTAGTTGACTTGAAGTTGCCTCCAGCCTTTGCGTTGGCCTGGCGTCTGGCCTCCCCTTCCAATACACTAATCACGTAGTCGACGGTCAGGTCTTGGACATCTCGGGCTTCGAGACCCTGGATCAGTACGACGTAACTGAATGGCATGCTAGTCAAAATAGCGCCGACAGCAACGTGTTCGGAGATGTCAATCCTTAGGACACGCAGACGCTCGATAAGTGTTTGCATCTTGGAGAGGTGAAGCATCATGGAGCCCTTTTTATAGTACCGAATGGTGAACAGTTCACGAAAGTAATGGGTGGATCCCATCAGAGTGCAGCGCTCGAATCAGGTCATCAGTGCACTCCACAGTTTTCCAGCATTGACGAATCTGGCATATGAGGTGCAGAAGCTGCTTCTAATGTTGATCCTCATGGCCACAAAAGCTGGCTGGTAAGCACAGATCCATTTATCACATGTAGGTCCCTCTGCCGTAGGTTGGGTGGTACACAGACACCACCAGAGATCGCGTTCTCCCAGTAGATCAGCCACTTTCATTTTCCATTCCAGGAAGTTTAGCTCTTTCAGAAGTGGAATAATTAGATGAGAATTCCGTGAGAATAGTGACATTGTCTGGAGTAGGCATTTTGCACCATTTTCTGGTGAAACTTGTGTTACTTCACGACAATGCAAGGCCATACACAGGTGGTGTGGTTCACGAGTAACTTAAAAGAGGTCGGCATTACAGTCTTGTCAATCTCAGCTAGAATTCAGAATCTTAATCCAATTGAGCATGTCTGGGATGTGATGGGTCGATGCCTTAGAGGCAGGATACTACTGCTGAGCACATTAATGGCGCTCGAGCAGGCAACACTTGAAGAATGGGAAAACATTCATCAAGAGACTATAGACAATGTGATATCTTCAATCCCAAATAGGCTCAATGAGATCATAATGGCAAGAGAAGGGGTTACACATTACTGTTAAACAATAATTACCAATTTGCAATTGATTTTCATGATTTAAGTTACACGTCATGCATTGGCATTTGTGGACAATATTAGTGTTTTGGAGTTCATACACAATAAACAATGTCAACGTCAATGTCTTTTACCTTAATTACTACCCAAATGCAACATATGCAACAATATGCACATACAATAATGATATCTGTAAAATATTAGGTGATGCACACATTTTGCACAGCAGTTGTATTTACCTATTTTATTGGGGGATAGGAATACATTGCAATTATATAGATAGGTTTTAATCTATATCTTGCGATATTGTCAAATATTCTGCAAATCTTCCCCTAGATCAACCCTTTCATCTTCTATTAGATTCTGGATTTTTTATTTTCAGCTTTTCATTTATGTATTCTTTTTCTCTGAGTATTTCCTGTGCTAGATTGTAGATCTCATCACTCTGTCATTTCAGCAGTATCTTCCATAACATCCACCTTTGAGTTTGGCTCTCTGTTTGCTGTTCGTCGTAATCAAATGTAATTAAGCTATGATAAAATCGTAATTTTTTGCATTAAAAGTGCAATTTTTCTGCTTTAGAAATGCAATTTTTTAAAATTAAAAGTGCAATTTTTCTTAGGTAAAAATTCAAATTCCATTTCACATTGGTCAACTTTTGGCTCTGTATAATACTTAATTGCCAGGTGAGCTGAGTCTCACAATGCATATGTGCTTAGTATTCATATTACATGCAATTGTACAAGGTAAGACATGAAAGTTCAGTGAATGAGTTGGAAAAATCAACATATTGTGTGATTTCAGAAAAGACACTTTACTGTCCTTCAAAGTAGACCCCATGGGCCACAATACACTTTAGACATCGTGTGTACAAATGTTGGAATGCTTGTGAAAAGTTCTCTTTTGGTACCCCTTGAAGCTGCCTTGTCACAGCAGTTTGAATGTCTGGAATGTCGAAAAACCTGTTTCCTTTCAGTGACTTTTTCAAACGTAAATTCAATTCAATTCAACTCAGTACCCTACAGTCAGCAAATAAATGCCATATGGTAGGGGGTCGTACCCAATTTCAGGAGAATGCCCCAGTAGCGACTTAGACATCATTGTTAGATTGAATTTCAACTAAATTAGGAGAATCGCCAGGTAGGCTATTCCATCGTCTGATCATGTGCAAAAAGAAGGACCAATAGTAAGCATCCGTCTTGGCACAAAGCTCGGTCAAAGAATTTGAGTGATTAAGTCTACTCCTAGAGTGGTCGTTAGGCGTTAATATATGGGAAACAATATGTGAATTTGGAGAAAGATTAAAACGTTTGAATAATCCCATAGATAATTTTTCGTGTCTGGACCTCAATGTGTCCCAATTTAGAGAGTGGAGCATTTCTGTCACACTCGCAGAATATTGATAACTGCCCTTAACAAATCTGGCTACCCTACGCTGGACCATCTCTATATCCTGAATATGATGAACCATCCTGTGAGGGTTCCAAACTGGTGCACAATATTCCAACATAGGACGAACCAGAGTTGTGTAGCTAGTTCCTTTATATTTTCTGCACATTCTCAAAATACGCGCTGTTTGAATCTAAAGCGTTGGTTTGCTGCACCAACAATTTTTTTGAAATGGTGATTCCAAGAGAGGTTTTTGGTAATATAAACTCCCAAATACTTGACAGTATCAACGGCAGCGAGTTGAACACCATCCAGAAGGTACTCAGGTTGGGAAGTTTTCCGTTTACGAGAGAAACGCACCACCACGCATTTCATCTTATTTAATTTCAACTGCCACTCATCGCACCAGGAAGAAACGTGAAGAAGTCCGAAGGTGACAGGTCAGGGGAATACGGAGGGTGATAAAGTTCGGTAACATGTTTTTGGGCCAAGAATTGCTTCATCTTTGCAGCAACGTGAGATCTTGCGTTATCATGTAGATGATACCAAGATCCCGGTTCAGCAAACTGTGGCTGGACACAACAAATGTGCATCAATAGATGATCAAGGATTTCAGTGTAGACTTCGGCATTCACTGTTTTTTTCTCTGGAAGAAATTCCTTGTGGATGATGCCCTCTGCACGTCGAAGAACGTGATGAGCATGGTCTTCACCCTCGTTTTCTGGAAGCAAAATTTTTTCTTTTTCGGAGATGTGGGACCACACCATTCCATACTTTAACGTTTTGTTTCCGGGTCATACTCTCCTGTCACAATTTATTTCAAAAATGAGGGATCCGAATCGGCGATTGAGATGATGTCACCACACGAATACATTCTCAATTGTTTCTGTTCGTTGGTGCGGGACAAACCTACTGCAGATCTTCCGCTTACCCAAATTCGTGGTGACAATGGTTCAGATAATTTCACAGGAAATGCCAAGTTCACCTTCGATCATTTGAAGAGACAAACTACGATTGTTTTGGAGAAACTCGTGAAATCGTTCGATGTTTTGGAGAAGCTCGCGAACTCGTTCGATGTTTTAGGGTGTGCTGGTGTTGGTTGGCCAGAACGGGGTTCGCCTTCAAGAGATTTGCATCCTTCCAGAAAACACTTAAACCAGTCGTAAATGCTTTTTCGAGTCACAGCTTCGTCCCTGTACACTTTATTGCAACATTTCGTGGGTTTCCGTTGCAAATTTGCCCAGTTTAAATAAGATTTCATGTTGACTCTCTACTCCATTTTGTATCCGTAACGACACTAATTGACAATTGTCAATGACCTTAAGGTCTGCTGACAACTGCTAAATGACCCAGAAACTTCTTGAAATGTCTGTGCATATGTCACACATTCTTTTAGCTTACATGTCAACTCTCAATTTGCATGCAGACATGTTTCTCGTTTGTGTCAAATTTCTACACTTGGACCATTCACCAAACTTTCTGATTTTACCTTGTAGATACAGTTTCGTTTGCACCAGTCAAACTTGGTTTTCTGGCAATTGAACTTGGTTGAACTTGAATATTATATTACTCAAAGCAGAGCCAACCAGTGGCGTGGCTAGAGCTTTTGCCCCCGGGGTAGTCCATTGAATTTGCCGCCCCTCTCAATAATTAACCTAAAATTTAGAAAAATCAAATTTCTGGTAGAAAAAAATGAGATATTTAGTACAGGAAAATCGTATTTTTCCTATAAAAAAGCAATTTTTTATCAAGAAAAAAATCGTATTTTTACAGTTGAAAGATTGTATTTTTACTGCAGGAAAATCATATTTTTCTTGGAAAAAACTGCATTTTTACTCCAAAGAAATCGTGTTTTTCCTAAGGAAACATTGCATTTTACCCACAAAAAATTCTTTGCAGTGCATGAAAATCATGTTTATACAGCGTTGCAAAATAATTTGTTTAACAGCTGAAATCTTATTTTTATATAAGGAATGAAAGCGCAAAAAATAGTAACATTGAAAATTACATACAAAAATGAGCTGGCAGGTTTTTTTGTGAAAGAAAATGGGACGAATGTGTTAATTATAAGCTACAATACTGATTTTCCCAGGCTAAAATCAGTCCATTTGGAGTCCAATTGGATTAGGAATTAGCAAGTATGTGCTAGATGACCCCCAGTATTTTTTGTCAATGAAGGGCGACCACCGTTGGTCATTTTCCTGGGATAAAAATAAACCCTAGTGGAATCTGAGTGCATTTCTTTCCTGTGTAGGATTTCGAGTGTGGAGGGTAGGGATTGTATCTCCAATTAAGATACTCTTATAATACACCACATAAATAAGCATGCTTGCAATGCAATGTGATAATTGCAACATATAATTTTTAATATTTCCGCCTGGGTGTCTTAGGTAAAAAATGCCCCCCCCCCCCTCCCCCCAAAAAAAAAACAAGTGCCACTCGTGGCGGTCCGCCCCTTTGGTACGCCACTGGAGCCAACTTATGATTGTAGAATTTCTTAATGTCTTCTGTCACAAATAAAATGGCGTTTCACACCGCATATAAATACATCTCAAAGCGCCAATAAAAGCCAATGAACATGCATATAGGAAACTACATCCAAACAACTTAAGGGTGCCTTCTAGTCAATACATTTTTTTTCAATTACTTAGGCTAATTCTCAGATATGGTGCGAGTAATTAACGGAGTGCTGAGGAACTGCTGTGTTTGGATGATGAGAATATTGGCAAGGTTCTTAAGATATTTCGAAATAATTATGGTAAACTGACAGTCCAGCACGCGGGCTTAAATTCCTACCTTAGTTAAATGTTAGAACCGTGTATGAATCTAGCATCCAAAGCACTTGATAAGCGGATTAGCTTCCCAATACAAACAACATTCCAACAGCTTCTAAGAAGTTACGCGAAAAGTAACGCTGTTTGTAGATGACAACTAAAAATTCCACGTCTGCGTTCCCGGAATTCGATTGCGATTGATAAATGATGCAAGAGCCCTCAGTTTCGCGAAAGCGACGAAGAAATTGCATTAAAATTTCACTGAGGTCAGCCATTCTAAATCTCGGCAAAGAAGGGACATCGATTTTCGCAAAAAGGAATTGATTTGTTTACAGATTTCCCCACGCAACGCCTTCAATATTCTAGAAGGAACTGATGGAACGCGGATGATTTTGCTCGTGCCTCTCATCTGTTTTAACAGTATTCGCGAGGATACCTCTGCAATAGGCCGCACAAGGTACAGTAGGGGAGGAGGTAGGAGAGCATAGAGACATGGGGTAATGTGAGACAGTGGTACAGTGATACCTCGAGATACGAGTTTAATTCGTTCCGTAACCTTGCTCGTATCTCAAAGCAATTTTCCAATTGAAATTAATTGAAATGCCATTAATCCGTTCCAGCCCCCAAAATGCACCCCATTATATAATTTGAGGAAGAT
>JAUJYV010002417.1:0-12697 GCA_033995625.1 Ophyiulus pilosus
AATGGGGAAAATTGCTTTGAGATACGAGCAAGGTTACGGAACGAATTAAACTCGTATCTCGAGGTATCACTGTATTTGTAGACGAAGATATAGTTACCCGCATCCCCATCTTGCGCCTTCAACTTGTCGTTCTGCAACATGCGTTTCAAAAACATGTGCCCAGCTGTATGCTCTATGATGTGCGTACTTGTCTTGTCCTCGGCATCGTAAGGCTTTTCGACGCATTCGACAATCTTCTCGAATGCCGGTAACGGGTCACCTTTTGAATAACAATGAAAGTATTGGGGGAAAAAATCAGATTAAATGTTCATATGCTTAAAATGTAGGCACGTCATGAAAGGTATCAACCTACCAATGCAATGGATTAAGATTGCTTGAGCAACAACACTGGCAGAAGAGCAGAAAATCATTTTCTCGGCATTATCGGCAACTAGTTTTAATAGACTGGCAGAAACAAATTTCAGGTGCTCCCGACGTCGAACTTCGCAACCTTTTTTACTAGGAGAGATGAATGCATTTAAAAGTTTAAATAACTTGCTCTCGATTAGGTGCGACATTGGAAAGAAAATAATTATGGTTAAGAAAACCACGAATACAACAGCAAATAAAGAATACAGTGGAACCTCGCATAACGAGCATAATTCGTTCCGGAGTCTTACTCGTAATGCGAAACACAGACTGATGTAGCAATGGCACGAAAAGTTCCATCGCACAATTCGGGGATTCCCCTTATCACGTCACTCGTTATGCAAAACGTCCTCGTTAAGCGAGTCATTTTTTTACAATTCATATTGCTCATTATGCGAATCACTCGTTAAGCGAGGTTCCACTGTACTGTCTTTAGACAACTTATTAGTTTGGAAAAACGCATAAACGGCCGGTTTCACCGACCTCCGTTAAATAACCAATGAAAAGGAAATTTTTAATCAAATCCCCCATTAGCATGCTCGTAAATTTACGTTTTTAATTTAAAATATTTGTTTACTATCAGCATTAAAAAAGATAATAAATTTGATTTAAATAATACCCTAATTAAGAATTATAAAAAATGCCAACCTTGTTATATTATCATCGCCTTGCTCCAAAATATTGGTAAACTGAGGATGGAAATACAATTTGTTTCTAGGTGCAACCAGATAAAGCAAAACCTTTCTTCCATGCTGATGGAAAGCCAACTCTTCTACATTTTTCATTAATTCCTGGAAGTAGAGCAAAAAAAAAACATTAACTGGAAATGGAAATTATTCTTAAATCGAACGCCATAATGCTATTAAGATTAATTTTGTTACCTCAATAATGACTTGCTGGACCAGCTTTGTGTCATCCACAAAGTCAAAAATTGCAAGAAGAACCATAAGCCCATCTTGTTCAATGCAGATTTTGTAAACATGACTTTTCATGCTTTTGATAATTATTTTTCTGTCCTAAACCAAATAAAAATTCTCATATTATTAATTTGCCTTTCACAAACTTTTATAACAAATAAAGACAATTAAAGCATATTTTTAAAACTTACTTTTGCCGTTCCGTGATAGATGCATTGCATGCCAACTCGCGCACCATTTTTGGTGTGCAAAATCTCAACAACATGTTCCCGGATGGATTCAATCATTTCCTGGAAACAAAGTCGGTTAATTCTAAAACAACCAGCAATTCATCTAGCCATTAGTACCAATGAAAATTCTGCCATTTCACCCTTACCGATCTATCCCGTGGAGTGCAATGGGTCAAGAATTCCAGTAAGACGTGATGTATTAAGCTGTGCTTTATAACCGACCTACAAATTGAAATTCGGAAATTGTACGTTACCATTTAAAAGTAGCAAAAAGTAGTCTAATAATCTTACAAAATAGAATTTCCAGAAAACTTACTTGTCAACTACTGCATTAAGAGTTTCTTTCATGTGTGCAAGGATACCATCTTTTTGGAAGGGCTCTTGAGAAATAACTTTGGCCAAATTTTTTATCTCATTATCCTAAGAAAAAAAACAGGCAATTAGTTGAAGTATAATTTCAGGCAACTTGAAAAGATAACTTAGTCAATTCTTCACTCACTTTAAAAAGCGCAAAGGTGGGACCATAAAATTCTTCAGTCATGCAAGCTCTCTGCTGTGCATTTGCAAATTCATTATACGCAAATTCAACAACATTTGCTGCTTCCTGTTTATTAAAAAAAATTGTTAGAACGCTTGATTTCTAATTAACTATTTCCAACCAATTTGCATAAAATGAAAAATCCACTTACACTGTGGCGAATTAGCTTTGCAACTTTGCCATACATGGCCTTGATGATGGCATTTCGGTGCTCTTTTGAACTTTAAATAGATTTATTGAATTATTAACCAATGATAAAAATTAAAAACATGAAAACTGCTTTCTGTACACAATATCTTACCAATGCTTTAGCATTTTCGTTACAACATGCTTGGCATACTTGGACTTCATGAGTAAGCATATATCATCTAAAGAGAAATGGTAAATGTGTTAAGTGTCATGGCGAAATTTATCATAATCAACTTATAATTGTTTCATCAAAAACTCAATAGATTTTGAGATTTTCTAAATGAAAAAATTACCTTTTAGCGCTTCGTACAAGTCCTTTTTTATCTGATCACTTCCCAGTAAAATGAGGCATTCGATAACACGTGCTGTATCATGAGCATATGCAAGCTATATTAAACATAAAAAATAAATATAACACTTGTTTAATTTACCATAACAATCAATCACTACATATTATCAAATATAACGTAGCATTTTCTAGAGTAGGAACTATTTCCAAAAATACCAGAAAACCACAATATTAAATTGAAGTGCCTCTCAAACTAAGTAAAATGCAAAATTAAAATGTACAAATAATGACAGAATACAAAAATTAGTGATGGGATGTTGAGAGGAAATTAAGGAATTTATTCAAAAAATGAACACGTTTTTAAACGTGTCCTTAAAAAAATCCTACATTTTCAAAAGAGAAGCTTGTAAAAAATTTACAGCATTTTTCTACTATCCAGTAAATGTGCAACTTATCATTCTACTATCCAGTAAAAATTGAAAATAAATATTTCAAACTAACCTCTTTCACGTTGTCCTTGATTAAATCGTACAGTTCCTGAGATAAATCCAACTGTGTTTGCTTCGGACAATCGTCTCTATATTTTAAAAAATCCAATTATTACAACTATGAATTTACTTCACATTTTTTTTTTAAAAGAAGTAAAAAATTACAATACCGTCGCATGGTTTCCCAGAGGCGTTTTGCCTTCTTTGATAATTCGTAATTATTCCTCTGACTTTTTCTCACAATTTTTCTGTCTTTCCATTTCATTTCTTCAAGTTTTGGCTTTTTAACTTCTGGTGCTAAAAAATTGCACATGGAAATTAAAATTATAAAATGACCAAATTTGTTAAATTATCTTAAAAAAATGGTAAAGGTTCAGTGTGGAATGGTGTGACCATCTGAATCGCCATGTCACATTATCAAAAACATTCACCACAAACTTGTACTTAATTTTCTTTGAGAATGCAATTAACAGACATAAATCCATATCTGTAGGCTGAACACTGATAATGACTATAGCCGAAATAAAGCATACCCTGGGCTTAAATAGCAAACAATGGTTTTAAATTCTTTAAGTTGCACAATTCCTTTAATTAGGAATGTGCTTATAATTAAACTGTGACCTTGTGACATCATAAACGTGAGAGCAGTAAAACAAATCAATTTGCATAATAATTGCAACAAAGTTCCTGGTGTCGTCATGAATAAATTGTCAATTTTACAATGCTAGTTAAATTGACACATTACATTTGGATGAAGAATGGATATTTTAATGAACCATGGTTTTTAACAAGAACTAAGAAAAATAATGACAATATTGTTTATAGATGTTAAAGTAACAGCAGTCAAAGCAAACAACCAACCTTACGGAATGCATTTTTAGGAGTAAGGGTGCTTATGTATATTCGCTGTTGTTAAAATCTAGACAGCTATGAATGTAGATCTCCAAAAACTTTCCAATTTGCATTATAAGATTTAAAGGGTCATATATTTTTTGTCAACCTAAACAGACTAACCAACAACCACTGGGTCACATGTATTCAAAAGTCGCGCGCTTTCAAGAATCATATTACTCATTTTTTATCCAATAACATTTTATAATGGCTTACCTGCGGAATTTTCGCTATCATCATGAGCTCGTTTACCAGTCGAGGTTGCTTTTTGTTGTTTTTTTGGTGTGTCACTTTTAGCTTCGTCTTTCATTTTCTTGGGTGTCTTTTTGGCAGAACCAGGAGATCCCACGACTTTGACTTTAGAAGTTTTCTTTCCAGACTCCTGCATTAATTATTTGAAAACAAATTAATGAATGCAATTTTAAACGTTAACGTATCCCTGCATAAGTTAGATGAATTAAATACACCTTATGCCAACGAAACATGTAAAAAATCAAAAGTAGGCTTACCTGTACTGCGAGTTTAGCAGGCGATTTCAGAGGTTTCTGAAATTTGGATTTGGTGGATTTTACAAACTTAGCCGCATCTTTTTTTCCAGCAGAAAGTTTCCCCGACTTTTTTATAGATAACTTGGCCATTTTAACATTACTGGATTTACCAACATCTTGATCCTTTTTAGTCATTTTCGAAAAATATTTCGGAGCACCGACGCACGTGGAAACTTCGGAATGAGTGGTGTAGCCTTAAGGTGCAATTCGAAAGAAAGCACAGTAAATTCGATTTGCACTCGCATTCAGTTACTTTGAAGATTCTACTGCTACAAGAAGCACGTGTAAAGTCGTTGTAAGCTGCAGTTGTTCTTTTCTGCTTTTCTTTTCTACAAAACCATGGAAGATAAGGAAATTTTGTTAACTTCGGAGAGTAATGGCCAGCTGTGGAATAGCTGCGTCTGGGATTTCACTACTGGTACGTCTTTAAGCAGCGTTAAAGGCGGAAAATGTAGTAGTCGGCATACATTGTCAACCATTGGGAAAGACTATCTCATCAGTGCTGAAATTGGAAAGCCAATAATAAATATTTGGTCATACCAAAAAAAGGTATTTCAGTTATCCTGAGTTGCTATATGTGTAGTGCATGATTTTATACATTTCTAAAAGTTTGCATTTTGTATTTTAGGATCATCCTCAATTAAAAATTGTTACTCCAGGAATAATAGGTGCATTGACAGTCACCCCATGTGGCACTTTCTGTATTGCTTCTGTTGCTGAAAAAATACACATTTGGCAGGTAAATCGAGAAAAACGAAAGAATTTCATATAAGAAAATGGTGATTTACCCATTTTGTCACGTTTCAAAGTGACTAATGGATCTTTTCTTACACCTATACGTCTTATGGAAATTTCGGGCTTTAAATTGGGCGAACTAAAATAGGCAAACAAATTAACCAAAAACTTTTTTTGAGGCTATAATTGCTTTGTTATATATCGTTATATCAGATCAGCAATGGAGATCTCGTGACAGTTTTAACGCATCATTACCAGCCTGTGACTTGTCTTCAAACAACGGATGACGGATCGTTTTTTATATCTGCTGGCGAAGACAACCTTGTATTTGTATACAGATTATCAAAGTAAGTTATTACAGATGCATACAGTTTTCCGAGTATTTTACACATTCTAAATAACGACTTTTGAATACACAGAATGTTGAGCATGAGTTCTGTGGGAAAAACCCCAGATTACACTTGGTCTCACCACTCATTGCCCGTAACAGACGTTCACGTTGGTAAAGGAGGCAGAAGAGCCAGGGTGGCCACAGTTTCCATTGATCACACACTTAGAGTAAGTGTCAATTTCGGCTAAATTTACGCCAACACTACTGCAAAAATAAATTAAAAGCATTGATAATTTTCTTCCAGCTGTACAGCTTAAGTGGTGGTCAACTTTTGCTAACCGTAGTCATGGAAGTGAGTCTTACGTCTGTTACCATGGATGACACAGCATTTTTCCTATTTGCTGGTGGTAGTGATGGACGTATTTTCCAAGTGAACCTCATGAAACCCGTAAGTTATCATGACGACGTTGAGGCTAATTAATTTAGTGTTTTTCTTCAAGTTTAAAATTAATACCCGGTGAAATTTCTATTCAGCCTTCGACAGTCGATTGTCATTTTTCATCAAGTAGTTACAAGGAAAATGTTTTCTCCGGACATAGGTACACATTTTTTTTTTCAGTCACTTCAAAATTATAGAACTGATCTGTAGTAAGCAAAACTAATGTTTAACTTTTGTATTTAGCAAAGCAGTTACTTGCCTAACACTGTCAATGAATGGACTGTCTCTAATTTCTGGATCTGATGATCATTCCGTTAAAATTTGGGATATTCCGAGCAAACAGTGCCTGCGGAGTTTAAACCATAAAGGTAAGCTTCCAGTTGGTAATAAAGAATTTCACTAATATTTGGAATCTGTTAACAAAACAAAAAAAAACGTATTTTTAGGGCCAATCACAAATACCATGTTAGTTTTTGGGATGAACGTGAAATTGCCACAGACCCTGTGTGTTCGGAATTTCAATAGCTTTTTGTATGGTTCGGATAACCAGGCTAGTTCTTTGGAGGAAAAAACTTGCGCTTTTCTAAAGCCCCAATGGCAGGTGCGTAACTGCGTCAATATTATTCGATCATAATGTTGTTGTATTTTGTTGCGAATTTCAATTTTCTATTGCTTTCATTTACAGCACGAGTTCTCAGAAAATTTTGAAGAAGCAAAATCATTGCTGCTGAGAGATGTAAGTGCAAAACGATATGAAACTGCTGTATTTCTACACAATTGTAGTTGTGAATAACAGCGAGTGTATTTGTATTTCACAGGAAAAGGACAACTTGACACAAATAGAGGAATTGAAGAAGCTCAATGAATTACTTTATGAGAATATTTTGGATAAGACTCTCAACATGTAAAATTGTATAACAGTTTTTTTTTACAGAAAATAAAACCACGTGTACATAATTGATAAATCTATGTCTTATATACACTTGCATATGATCAGAAGAATATAAAAAATTAAGGAATTTTACAACATTCAATGCATACATGCCTAATGGCAAATTAATCTATTTCTAGGCTCAAAATTTGTTCAAAGTAATCTCAAAAGCGTATCGTTAGGGCTACTGGGACAGAGGCGGTTCAGAAACAAATAATTTCTTAAATTGGTTATTGTTACAGGGTACCCCCAGACCTGGAAAACCTGGAATAGTCCGGGAAATTGGAAAGACCTGGAAAAGTCTGGGGAAAATGTATTATTTGGGATAAGTCAGGGAAATTGAACACATTAAATATTGTTGAACTTTTAAACAGTGAATGGACACCATATGGTCAGAATGAGGGCAGAAGTAATTAGCCTTAATACTTGTAGGATATTTACTAGTGATGGCAATTTTCGCATCTTGATGTTTGATCTATTTCGGCCCTTTTCACATCTGGATATTTTATCTATAATTTTGGCCCTTTTTCAACTTTGAGATTAGGGCCATGAGTGTCACGCGATTGTTGATTGCATGCGCAACACGCACATGTCACGTGACTCGTGACGACAAAACGGAAATTTGCTTTCAAACCTGGAAAAGTCAGGGAAGTTGAAAAATTTATTTGTGGAAGTGCCCTGTGTTATGATTTTACTTCAAGTGATTTTCCCTGTGGGGGAATATTCTAGATTTCTATAAAACTATTATTACTTTAGAATAATGAACATTATGCTATAGGTACAGTGACCTAAAGAGATGGAGATTATGGGCTACTGGTCAATAAGACCACTGCTGATTATTTATAAGAATTCCTATATTTTTCAATTATTTATCACTATTTCTCATTAAAAGAAAACCTATTTGACATACAGAAAAATAAAGCTGATATACCATGTTGCCAAAGATATAGCTTAACCGTATACATACACTTGGACTACATGAAATTTACATTTATGTAATTGCATTTGCATCTAAAACTAACTTGAATTTGTAATATTGCATACATGATTATTTATTGATTTAAATTCTGAAATTAGTTTCATCTGGAAAATAGAAAGAAATCGTAAATGTGAATTGCTTGTATTTGATTTCTGATACTTGGGTGATCTCAAAAAGAGCGAGTGCACGAATTTCAAGATTAGAAACGTACGAAAGTGCACATATTCTGACAAGTTAACACAGATGGTGATAAACACATTTTTGTGACCTAACTAAATGGATACCTGCTTACCATTTGAAATTTGCTAAAACAAACAAGCATACATACTCGTTAAAACTCTCAAAAGCTCTGAAATTTAACACACCATCGATTCAATAAATGAATACCTGAAGAGCTGCTTAAATTAAGAATAGGTAGGTGGCATTAGCAGGAAAATAAAAAGCTCATTTACAATATAAAATGAGAGGTTTTTCAGGCTGGAAGTTTTCCTTTTTTGCAAACACATTCACATCGTCGGACTTGCCAAACCATATCAAAACCAATTTGCATCATTGTAAATGTGGTTTTCATTTGCAATCATTCGTGAAATAAGTCTGGGAATTGTGTATATAATTGCCGAACTACGGTTTTACTTTCCTCCGGACTAGCCGCGTCTTCTTGTAATATTTTAAGAAAGGATTGCTGAAATTCATCTTGGCAATGACAGTGCTCTGCATAATTAGTATTGCAAATTATATTATGTGCAAGGTGTAGATAAGCCATGTGGACCTACAATTCAAAATATTTGAGCAATAATATAATAATGATAATTTGTTATCGGTTTAAAGTTGCATGTACTTGATAAAATTATTTCTTACCTTATCTTCGGGTGACAAGTCCAACAGTTTTCTAACCACGATTTCAATAAATACTTTCAGATCATTGGTGTAAAATAAATTAGCTGTTTCTTGTTGACTGAATATATCAAGAAGCATTTTATGAACCGAATTCGGAGGTGGCTCGGCATGTTCAAACATCGAACCGACAGGATCATCTATAAAATTGTTCGTAATGAGTGCACATATAATATTATAATGAGTTTATAAATAGCTCTGAAACAGGTTGCAAAGATAATAAAAATCACCTTCTCGATTCGCCAACACAATTAGCTTTCTAAGAAATTCTTCGGCCGTACTTCGATCCGTTAATGCTTGCATAATAATATTTTCTTTAGAACTTTTGAATTGAATATTAAATGCAAGCAATAATTCGGTGCAGCTATCGGCAATTTGTTCAGCTTCCTCTGACGAATTATCATCCATCAAATCCAAAAGGAAATTTATAAAATTCACATTCAACGTGTCTAAAAATGCAATTAAAAATATAATTGCAGTAAAGGCATTGTAGTAGAAGTTTATTACCAAAGTTTGAATGTATACTGACCGTAATGACTTAATGGCATGCTCTCACCCGTCCACATTAGCATTGTAAGAACAAGACAGGAATAAACTAATTTTTGCTGATCTAGAAATATTTTAAAAACATTCAGTCAATTTTTAAATTCAAGTTCTCATAATTATTAAACTGATACACATATGAAGAGCATATGCCCATATCTGAGGAAAACAATTTCATTGATTTTAACATTTTGCTACATGTATTTTGATGACATTCAATTCGCAAGAATTTACCAAGTTTTCTACGTTAATTTTTTTCGCAAAACAACCAGAATGAAATTTCGGAATTATTAAACAAAACTTTCTTGTAGTTAACGGAAATCTTATATAACGATGCGTACCTTGCTTGGAGTCTTGAATATCTCTTGCAAGAAGCAAAGGTAAGTCAGAGTTAACTAAAACCGTAATGCTTAAGCGATCCAATGAGCATAGGGCAGCAAAAACCTTTAATAGCACCTGTCGAATCCCTCCTCTGACTTCCTAAAATCAACAACAACTTTATTAGTGATCTGAATGAGAAACACCTCAAAATTTTGTTGTCAAAAATGTTTTAAGTCACAAAAATTAGTTCAAGCACGCCATAAATTGTTAGTCAAATGTCCCAATACATACTATTAAATGCTCATATGGTAGGTCATACCATTTGAAAATACTGTACAAGTGCTTCAACATTCCGATACTGATCTTTTTGCAAAAAATGCTTGCAAACCACAGGATCTCCATCAGTCTGAAATAAAAAAATAAAAAAATTATTTCACTGCTCACCATTTGTTTTACAAAACGTGCAAATGGTGGAGAAACTCACCAATAAACTGAGCAATTCCTCTAGAAATTCACTAATGATGTGCTGATCCTCGTACAATGCCCAATTCAATTGCTCAACATCGCTTTTCACATCTAAAATGGTGGAAAAAATGCATCGTAGACGTTGCCAATCGTGAGCATTCTCTAATGCCTCCCCAGTTGGCTTTATAAATACATAACAAATATCAATTTTAATGGAAACCTCAACTTTGCTCCGATGCTGGCATTTTAAAATGAGGGTTACTTACAGATGTTCCCTTAATCGATGTTAAAATTGCCAATGCCGTGGACTTAATACTTGGCACTTTCATGATTAAAAATTCTAAAGTGGACTCGACTGCCAGGCGAGCTTGTTTGTGTCCCAAACCAGTATCACAGTGCACATGTTCAATTAATTCACAGCCAAGTAATTTGGAGATGGATGTTTCCTCTACTTCAGCTGTTGGTGGCGGAATGTCATTCAATTCTTGAGTAGGCCTTATGTTTTCAGGTGAATCTGATACAGCATTTTGACAATTTTGAATATCTTGGTCTTGAGACTGGATTTCCTCAACCTCTGGTTTTATACAATTATCTGCATCTAGAAATAAAGAAAGTTGATTAGTCTAGGATACCAACTGCGAATTCAGCTAGCGATAATATATGAACTTGCACATTTTCAAAGCTAGTCTATGAGACAAATACTTAAAATTAATGCATACCATCATTCGACAGTTCCTTGAAATTGGCATTATTTTGAAGCTGTTTTACAATCCTGTCAAAAATAATAGAGTTTCTTTATTAGCATAGATGCCATATGTCTTAATTGCTTCAGATCTTAGGCTACATGTATGAAATTCTTACTTTCTGCACCTTTCCTTCTCCTTTACATTTTCAGTTTCTCGTCCAGCATCTTCTGCCTTGGTGATCAGCTGCTCAACAAATGTAGTTTCCTTTTCATTATTGATCACATCCTAAATGTACGTGAATTAATTACTTATCAAAATATGCATTTGCCGCCCCCGCCCTGGATATTGTACATTCAACATTTCATAAATTTTGATTATTACCACGCTTGATTTGATGTACGTCATTGGGACGTAACCGGTTTGCAAATTTTCGTTAATAACATAAATCCAGCCATTTCGGTGGATTCCGTCGAATTCCAGAAACCTTTCCCCATTCTTAAAACTTAAGATATTTTTGTGGGTGGAAACAAAATCATACTGCGCGACAAACATAATGCTATTTAGTAGGAGATTACATCGGCACTTGAATAACCTTTGACATATCATTCATTTAGTAATGCATCATGGGTAATATAGCGATAGTTCCCATGATTCATCACAGTATGGAAAACAAAAGGCTATCGATCGAAAATTTCATAAATCATATAAATCAAACCCAAACTGTTGTATACAAACATAAAATGGGATCAGTAGATACAATAGAGAGTTTGAGCCATCCAACGTTAACGAAGCGATAACGGTAACGATAACGATAACGAGAAACAGCGCTGATGGCCCGGAATGTTAAGGACTATCCTATGCGAAGCATGGCATTCCAATGCTTTTCTCGTTAACGTTATCGTTATCGTTTCGTTAACGTTGGATGGTTTAAACTCTCTAATATGCATAACCTACTGGGAAGCGCTTCCCCCATATTGAGAACCAAATAAAATGGCAAATCAGACAAATTTAATATTGTTCTAGAAAATGGAATATTGAGAAAGCTTATAAGCTTTGATTTCGGTCAAAGGTCACGGTAGAAAGTCGACAATTGTTTTCTCAAAAAAATTGACAGCATCTAGCAGAGTGACCAGACTGATTTGCATATTATATTTGGACCTCGACATTGCTCAAGGTCAAAAGTCACAGTTGAGTTTCAAAATAGTCTCCATTAGACTACATTTGGACTGCTCTTAGTCTGGCCCTTGGACCTCGGAATACCTCGAGGTCAAAGGACACCCAAAATGTCACAGTCGAAACTGGGACCAATGTTAGTTAGGAGGGGTAAAGAAGTTTAAAGAGGACAAAACAACAACAACAAAACTGCGATAAGCTTATGACGTCACGTTGAGTGCACTTGATGACTGCGGTGGATGCATCATACGTTACATGTGTCCAGTCTTTTTCACTGTAAAAGACAAAGTCAAAGGCAAAGAACAAAAATTAAGCAGGAAGTTGGGTTGTAATATAATAAAAAAGACACTTTAAAACTGTTTTCAAAATGTACCTGTTGGAAATCATCACTATGGATTTTTCATCCTTAGTCCATCTATAATCTTAAAAGAAAAATTAATTTAACAAAGTGTTCACTATGTTGTTACATGGAGTGCATACAACCTTAGTTAAATGGTGATCCAACGTTGTGGTCCGTCTCTCCCCCCTCGCTGCGGCCCATCTCCTCCTCGCCGCGGCCCATCTCCTCCTCGCCGCGGCACATCTCCTCCTCGTCGCGGCACATCTCCTCCTCGTCGCGGCACATCTCTTCCTCGCCGCGGCACATCTCCTCCTCGTCGCGGCACATCTCCTTCGTCGTCGCGGCACATCTTCTCGTCGCGA
>JAUJYV010002418.1:0-12689 GCA_033995625.1 Ophyiulus pilosus
CATTTATTTAGCACGTCTTTGAAGTCACTCGTTGAGACACTTCTGTCGGCTGTATATTTCACATATATAAAAGTTATAATAATGATGTAGAACGAACCTTGGTTGTTATCCTTCTTACGAAAGCCCATTCGTGTACGTGCGTTTGTTCCTTCTCCGCGTCAAGTCTCATTTGCCTTCCGCATTTCTTTCAGTTGATTAGTTATTGTCCCAGGCCTGCAAAGAAATGTTTCCTTTACTATGAGCATTCGGGTGATGGGTCAAGAGTATGGCAAAGCTAGGACACGCGTGTCGATCAATCTTTGAATGAACGTAAAGCACTGTTCCTAGTGGCTAAATTGTAGTTGATCTTCAAAATTAATCTTTCCATACATTTTTTTCTTTCACAGAACCATCGTTTAACTACCTTTCTAAGTTTTAGGAATCACATACAGACGTTTATCCTTCAGTAAAATTAGATTAACTGCATCTAAACTCGTGATTTTAAATACCAGACGTGTACTTTGCACAGTGAAAATCCAGTATTTTGTAGTTTATAAGACAAACAAACATACTGGCAATGATGATGGAAGTCTACTGTTCATTACAGTTTGCATTTGGGTGAAAAATGTAGGCTACTCAAGTTTGCACATAACTCTGAAAAAGATTAGGTGTATCATCTCTGCCTATTTGAGAATAAAATCAGTGATGAGCACTGAGCATGAGATTCGTCCAAATAGGTTCTTTTGCTAAGCATTGAATGACAAAATAGAAAGTAGTGTAAATGGGATATTCAAGATCAGTGTACTCAATCTTAACGTTTGTTACATTTGAACTTATCTAAAGATCTCGTGCTTCATTATTCGTTTAAAACTAAACTCGCTGAGCAAATTTTGCAAAAATTTCCGGGTTTGGTTTTCTGAAAGTTTCAGAACATACTAGATACGATGACAATAAAAATACTCGCCAAACTGTTATAAATACATTTTACAATAGGCATCTTAATACTGAGACAGTGTTGGAATCCAATTTAAGTTTTACCATGCCTGCACGTTATGCAACATTTGAACATTTATTTTGACATTTTTTTATGAGATAGGCATTGAATATTGTGATAATTTGGTCTACAAGCTTATTTCTTGCAGAAAAGCACATCAAAACAATTGATTTCGAAATATTTACCATATCATCATATTGGTAACATGCCAAACGTTGTTTTCTTCTACTGGTATTTGTTGTAAACATATTTAGAGCAGGCATACAACATGGTATCAATCATGTAATCGTTATTGGATTAACTCGTCCGTAAGGTGTTCCTGTTGTAAAATTAGTGTACGAATACGATCTTTTACAATTTTAGTTAAATGCCAAAATAACTAGTGATTTAGCAGCAGGAGAATGTGAGAATTCTTGATAGCTAATACAAATTCCAGATGTTTTACTCATTTTCAACTTTTCATAAAGTAGTATCGAGAATATGTTGCAAAACTTCTTGTTTGCATTTATACCAAAGTTGTGTAGGATTTCGTTATAGCAGGTTATCGTATAATCAGTGCAACTGCAGAGAACTAAACAGAGTAGCGAATTTTGACCCTCATCCGAGCTCGCATAACTTTACAATAAACTCATGACTTCGCTTATTCAAAGTTTAACCGTAGCCCAATTTCCACTCAAAAAAACCCCTGCTTTTTAAATCCCATGCTGGAAATCCTGCTTGATTTTTTTTATATGTACATATATAAAAGCATTCCTAAATAAACAGAAAATGCAAAATTTGCTACCAGGAGATTCTGATGAATCTCGTTGGACGAGCATTTTATAAATACCGTTAGCTCGAGGTGAGAACACGTAGACCTAGCTTAGCAAGGGTCTTCTATTTGTAGCCTAAGGGGTATTTTCAATCCAATTTTGTGGTGATTTTTAAAATTCCTTAAGAAAAAAAAAATGTAAAAACCACTTAAAAATAGTTATCAGCAAATTAACTTAATATTGCCTCTTGTAT
This sequence comes from Ophyiulus pilosus, assembly GCA_033995625.1. Lineage (NCBI taxonomy): Eukaryota > Metazoa > Arthropoda > Diplopoda > Julida > Julidae > Ophyiulus > Ophyiulus pilosus. The sequence goes on from JAUJYV010002418.1 coordinate 1,979, forward strand.
CATCATCACCTTATGTTGTACAATCTGTTTGTATTAATCAAAATGTAGAATTAAAATTACTAACTGAAAAACTGTCACTTTGCGATTTCCTGTGTGTTTATGTTCATGATTGTTTGGGTTTTATAGCTGATGTGTCAACATGGATCAGCTTTGGAGTATTCTTTAAGAAATAAACGATATTTTATTATATGCCAAGAGTTGAGACGATGGAAAATTTCAACAATCGAATTTCAAACATTGGACAAATTTTAAATTACTTTGCTTGATTTAAAATTTTGTAAAGCTGAAAGTTATGAATACAAATCGCGGGGTTTAAATCCATCAAAGAGTACCATAAAACATTTCTTCGCTTTATTCAACACTATCAGAAGGATGATGATCGGTGTTATCATGTTTCTTATGGGTTATATTGTATCATAAACAGGTAAAGTTGTTATGAGTTACTGAAAAACTTCCAATCTTGGCAATTTTTTGTCCATCCTGTATAAAATATATTTTTTTTAATCCTCAATGGAAGATTGCTTATTGGTGATACCCGTGGGCAGTAGGATTCGTGCAAACTGAGGCAAATACGAAAACTAGATCCACTAAAACAAATAAAAATAAGAGGAATTTGAGGAATTTCCCAGTATGAGGTCCGAGACGAAGCAACTGGCCACTCCGTCTCCGTCTTTGTTGTTTTACGACGGAAGCCACCATCGTTCAATTTCAATTCATAGAAAAATCTTTTATTATTAAATAGCAAACAGAAGCCAATAACAAGTTATTTACTTCAAACGATTTCATGCAATATGCAGGTTCGGTTTTTGTTATCTTTTTTTTCTCTCTCTCTCTGGAAATGACTACAAAGTAGCCTGACCAAGACGCTTTATTTGATTTTTTTTAACATTATTTGGACTTTATGTGGACCGAACATATATTAAGTCGCATACCAACGACGTTCGTGTGCTTCACTTGACGTGAGGAGTTTTTAATGTACAAATTCCTGCATGCAAACGAAGCTTACTTGGGCTGTCCAGCCCTCCATATCACCCCCAGCCCTGACCAATTCTGCTATTAGTGGTACAACCATCAGAATTGAATATCAGAAGAGTCTGTTCAGACTAACTCCGTACGTAAACAGTCAAGAAATCGAAATGTGTAAGTTATTAAAAATATCTGCAACATATGAAAATCTACCGGTTATAAAGAATGCCTTTCTAAAATCGATTAGAACAAACATCAAATTAATTTTTTTTTTTTGTATAGAGTGGAGATTGATTTTTGGTGGCATTTTTGCAATTATTTCAATTTTGGTTGTTTATCGGCAATAGCCAATGTAGTAGCATTCTTTTCAATAATGCTTTGCCTTTTTTTAAGGAATAGTCGGACACTGATTTTTAAAGAGATTTGCTATAGTCGAGTTTTACTTCAAGCCTGCTCATTCGTAAAAGTCAATGTTAAAAAACCAGCGATAATATTTATATTTTTTTTTTTTCCTTTTAGAAAATGTCTTTACAGTCAGGAAAGTTATAATTAATATTTCAATATTTGCTTCCTTCACAAATACGATAAATTCTTCAAAGACATCATCTTTGCATTCACAACTCTTGAACATCCATGTTGAAAAAGTGAAGTTGCGTCTTTTTTTTTTTTTTGTTCTCTCCCTCAAAAACTTCTCATTAATTACTGCCAATTAAAATGGCGATGCCCAATTTCGACTTAAAATATGCATTCAAATATCCATTTTCGGCTTGCCTTAAATTGAATATCGGAGATAAATGGTGTATCCTTCGCGCAGCCATAGTTATTAGTTAGTTAAATTAAATTCCTATCAAATTAAAAACATTCCTCGTCCCTTCTGCAAGGGATTTTAATAAGTTAAAGTGCAGAAATAATTAATGGATGCGCACAAAGAGCCGTTTATATATTTTGGAATAAGGGAAAGCGGGGAGTATAAGGGGGGAGGGGGACTCTGCTTAATGAATTTGTTCGCAAAAATACCGAGATAATAAACCTCGCTTTCTGTGAGAAGGGAAATTATGGAAACCACTTGGTTATTAATAATCGGAATTTTGAGAAAATATGTTTGATACCTGATTACGATAGAATCCAATTATTAATTTTTTTTTTAAATCGATTAGAACTTGATATGAAAATGTGATGTTAGAAGATAAAAACAAGAAAAAGATACCGAAATAATATGCTCAAGAATCCTCTAGCTCGAAAAACGCTTATCGTAGCCCATCGCGATTTCTTCATGTTAAAATATATGGTCGTAAGTTTTCGGTAACAAATACGAAGAAGAATTCCAGTTTTTTTACATTACATATAGTCCGATCATAACAAACTGACATCCTCATCTGGGCACTAGAACACTGTTTTCTATGGAAACAGGTGTTTCGATTAACCCTTTCTTCCCGTGTAGCATTCTCTATATGTGGCAATGCTGGTTCACGACAATCGAAAATGTCACACAGATCGAGAAAAAAAAAGGGGTTTCAAAATCAGGACGCATGCGCATTCATTCAAGCATGAAATTGATAAGAAACAATGAAACTTTTGCCAAGATCTCTTAAGAATGAGCACCGTAGGTCTTCAGCAACAGACCGGAAGTACAATCAAGGTGAATTGACTGAGGGGATATTTAGGAAGGAAGGATGAAAAATGGCGAAAAATAACACAAATGCAGTCAATTTACGAGAAATACTAGCATCGAGCCATCGAATCGGACAAATGTTTTTGATTTTTACGAATGGCAGTCATGATTTTTCACGATGGAAGACTATTCCCTAAGGAAGAACTGTCTGTGAAGAGCTTGGATGCGCGAAGGGACGCCCATAAAGACCAATTTGCACCTTTAAGCGGAAATCACGCAGGGCTACATGCACTTGTATTTGAATGCCCAACTGTATATGTACCTGGTATACTTTCTCCTAAACACAATATACACGAATGAAACAGAATACGGGAAACGTGAATTGAAGAGTAAATTGAAGAGCTATTACATATATAATAGCAAAAATAATGACATCGCATGTCATTTATAGTAACAATTTGCCAACAACTTTCCATTGAAAATGTCCACTCTTGCTAATTTTAAATAAATTGTTAGAACAAAAAATGAAGCTGTGGGAAAGCGATAAAAAACAAGGAATGTAGTTGTATGTGTTGCATTTTACTTGGAGAAACACCAGGTGGCGCCACTGTGCCGATTAAGATTATTTCCAGCAGCACCCACCCCCTAGACCCCTGCTAGGCATCACCCAGACCCCTCGCTAATTTGGCTCCACCTATTCCCATTCGTGAGAAACTCACATAAAAGTGAGCTTCACGCCAGCGCTGCACCGGTGATTAATTTCGTTTATTAATTTTAATTAACTTAATTAGGAGTAATCAGGCCGCGGCGCTCGCTTACTTACTCATGAAGGATGCAGGACGAGAGACAACAGTACTAGACCCATTGTTTTTAATATTATAAATGGAAAACAAACAGGAACGAAAATATGAACCTTTGATTTCGGATGCTCTCATCCGCCATCTCGAGTTTTGTGAGCAGTTTCGTGTAAATATTGTTCATTGCTTAAATCCAACAATAGCAAAGTCCCAAATTCATTAATCCAAAAATGCTAATATTCAGATTTCTGTTACTTTCTAAAATATCTTCCAACACACAATACGAGTAGCTCGACATTTGTGATGACTTTGTGAACACCCAGCACATGGTCTTATATAATGGATTCAATCACATTATGTAATTTATTAATGGATTTCAAGAAAATTAAAGTCGGTTTAATATGCAATTAAGTTGATTTGTGTGGCAGACTTTGTTTCATCTTGCCAACAAATGTTGTAAGTTTAATGTAATTAACTTGAGTAGATGTAGAGTGCGTGTTGGAAATTACAATAAAAAAAGAAGATTGGGGAAGGAAATTAATCGACGGTTGTACAGATCTACGTTATTTAGAGATTAAGTCAGGTTTTAATTAACGAAAATTTCCTTTTACAAGTCTTGTTAGATGCGCTATTACTCAGTTCACGAACTCTGCAGTCTCAAGTAATTTCTGAGGCATTTCCAAAAAAACACGAAAATGAATGTCAGCATAAAATAATTCTGTTCATTTTTTTTTTTAAATTTCTCACTTTATCCATTAAAAATTGCAATAATCTTCTATTGTCAAAATAAAATTTAACAAATCCAGCAAAGTGTAAGTACGATTATGTTGTGTGCAGGTTGATGTAACCAGAACCAGAGACAAGTCACAACCAAAGATGCTCGACATTGGACAAATGCGTATTTTGTATAGTTCCGTATACACAACTTATACTTCGGAATGTTCTTAAGATTAATGAAAATAATAAGTTATGCTTTTATTACAAAAATGCTTTTAAATGATAAAGGAAAGCAATTTCCTTTACACAATGTTCGGAAAATAACTAAGCCTCAAGTTTTGAGAATAACATAAAACTCGTGTAAAACCTGGCTTAACATTAACGATGACCCCCATAATGGTAAGCACGAAAAAATCAATTAACCCTTTCCTAATTGATCGCTAATTTGCGTTCATTATTTTGATACGAGCATACGTAGGCCTATCAGAAACACAGCTGCAGGGGAGGAATGAGGAGGTAGGGAGGGTTATTACGTTCGTACTTGAGGGGGTAGGGGACGTTATTGTCGATAAATCATCGGGGATTTTGCAGAAATGCGATCGATGCTATTCAGGTGTGCATGGGAAAGCTGAAATTGGTATACGGGATGAACGTTTACAAATGACTCTACAGGGTGTCCCAAAGTGCACATTTCGGTCAAGTTTAACGATGAAGGTAGTCAGAGGCCGCCTTTAGATATCATCTCTTGCGCCATCGTCTGTACTTAGCTTACGGAAGCATCTTATATGTTTCAATCTGTGTTTTAGTTTAAAATTGGAAGTTACTATAAATAAGCTCATTGGGTAATAAATGTCAACGTTACATGGTAAATTCTCCGATGAAATCATCATAGTGGACGTTATTACAGCGTCACCTGTGGGCAGAATATAATGTGGGCTAAAAACCTCTATTCAGTTTTCTTAGTTTTTAACTCACTACTTCTCAAAAATTACAACAATCTCAATTTCTTACATCGCTAATCCTCCGATTAGACCCGAATTTTGACAGTACTCTAAATATCTATTTAAGTTGGGGGGTTTTAAATTTTTTATCGTATATCCTTAAAAGCATCCGAATAAACCCCAACTTCAAAATTTATTTCGACTTGTATGACCTTTTTTAACGTTTTCTTGTCAGAATTTCACCATGACTGCCAAGTTTAATAGAGTGGTCAGTCGTCCGTACCCAAGCTGACCACCGGGCTCCCCTGAGCAGCGACTGCGCAAATATTTGCCTTCGGACACACGCGCGCGATGGCAATTAGCAGACACGAGTTAATTAGAAACAAAAATGTAATTAAGCGTGATTAATAATTAATTTGAAAGCGTTGCAACGCACAAATTTGGTATTAAAGCATCGCTCGTACTCGGTGCAGGAGGGTGTTTCGAGTGCCCTCAAGCACCACTAGAGGGTGCTACACAATCAAGATGGCGGACGAGGAGAAAATCCACAGAGTGGAGAAAAAAACGTGTGCATTCAGCTCAATCGACTCATATGTCCTGTATTTAAAGTGGTGACATTTAAACTGTATACCTATTTTACATAAACAGACTTCTTTTTTTACGTGTATTACCCAAAACATTTCTATTACTTACTTGCTTTAAAAAGAGCAAACAATTCAAAAGGATGCAGTTTTTAAATACAGTATTATTGCAATGTTTATCATTATGGGGTACTGACTCAATATTTTTATTAGAGCAGTTTGACTATCGGACCCGTTGGTGCAAATATGTCTCACGCCATGCAGTGTCGTTTTGTAAAAATTGTGGCGCTCTATTTTTCGATATGCAGTAAATGCAAATGTTTGTGTGGCCCATATGGAAAAGAAATGCATATACATTTTTAGAAGTGCGTTTTCATGTTGAAGAAGGCGTCGCCATGCCTGCCAAACGTGACGTCGCCGATGTAGCGTCGCCGTTGTGGCTTTAGTGGCGCCATTTTTCGGTATGGCGTCGTCGCCGTCTTATCGCCATGTTCGTTGTGACATCAACATATCAATCATACATTCTGCGGAGGTGTTTTGTGCACGTCATCTGCTGCGCAGGCGTTATGCCGTTCGCCATATTACAGGTATAAAAATGATTTTACTTGAAAAGAACTTGATTTGCGAGAGAGAAATACACACACAGTTGCACTGACAGTTGAGACTGACTTAGAGCTCCCATATGGAAAAGAAATACATTTCAAAATGCACATTGATACATTTTTAGAAATGTATTTTCAGTGTCCCAATCTATATGCAATTGAAATGCATTTGTTTGCCATATGGGTGGAGGTACTATCATAAGATAGAGTGTATATATGCCTGTTTTTTGTCCGTCGTGTGTCACACATGTGAAACATTTGTGAGGTCGGTTTGATTAACACAATAATTAAAGTCAATGCTGTTAAACTTTATCAATGTCTGAAAATGTGGAATACAGGGGGAAACTTTTCACATTCACGAATTATTTATAACAGCGATTTTATGGATTTTAGATAACTTGTAGAGGGTCACTAAACCTATACTTGAGATAGTAAATGCTTGATAAGGCTAGAGTTATTTCGTGCAGGTTGAATTATTTCCATGTCTGTATATATTTTTTTTTTAATAAACGTGGAAATTAAAGTCCATCTGCCTGTCGAGAAATTCGAAAAGAGTAATACAACGGCGGGGAATTACGTGCATTATTTATGCCACGAGTGATTTTCGAAATTTTAGCTTTGCAGGTATGAGGATTAGATCCACCTTAATGAATAAACTTTTGAAAAGGGGGGAATGTGAAAAATGGCGAGATAACACGGATTTACGAGGCGTACGCAGCAATTATAATTAATTTGTTTAATTAAAATGCCTTAATAAGGCAGATTGGACCGTGTCTCCCTCGCCCACATCCCCCAGAGGGGACACCCACCCGCCCTCTCGTCGTCCATTTTGAAGCTCGTTCGTCTAAATTGATGAAATGGGAATTATTTATGATTCCTTTTCAATTCGTTTATACGCTCATTGTGGTTGCAGGATGGCGAATGAATTTAATTAAAATTATGGGCAGATCCAACGAAAGGGTTAAACGAGGTGCGAGGGGAGGGTGGAGGCTGAGGGAGTCCGGTCCCTGCTCATATAGACCAAGCCAAATAAACGCAATACACGCTGCCCCTAAAGACGAGCAATCACTGCTAGCTCGCGTGTATTGCGGGAAAGCATATAACAAATAGCATGACAATGCAGCGCTTGGATATGGGATTCTTTTAAATAAATTAAGTGATGACATACAGGTACGCACAGGATATTTCTTCTTAAAATATACCAGTTAAATGAAATATTCAGAAATATATAAGATACAGGAAATACAGGAACTCTAGGAAACCCTTAATCTGATCAGCTCTGATGTCGGAGTATAGCGCAGGCTTGTAGAGCTTTCGCAATAGAAAGAAAGTTCCGTGGGTGGGGTTGGGAATAACGAAATAAGTATGAAAAAAAAGGGACCAAAGTTTCATTAGCGACGACAAGGGTCCTAGAAAATGAATGGTGGAAGAAATACAATTTAATTCAAGAACAACGCGGATAAATTGCGTGGCGACGACGCTTGAGTTATTAGACACTCTGCAATCAATGGCGACTGCCTCTCTTAATTCGAAAAATATCTTCAATTCGCAAAACAATTTAGTTTAGCAAATTAGTGAATGTGAATAGCGTGGATATACGGACAACATGGATTGAAGAACATTTCGTGTTAATCGGACTACGGTAATGCACTATAGAACTGGGTGATCCAGATTTGTATACTAAGAAAGTGCAATGCCACACATTCAAATTATTTAAAGATTACGGTACTAAATATTTCTGTCTAATAGTTGGAATCGGTATTTTTCTCCGAAACGCATACTAATATATACTGCAAGAGTAAAATTTTATGTAAATAATTCACAATAATGTCAACAAAAATCCCAATTAAATTTTAAGGATTTAAAAGTGTTTTTTCTTGAATATTGCCAATTAAGGGCTGCCAAAAACAAATTGTTGCCGCGTGTTGGACCACCCTTATACTAGGATGTATGAGAAGTGTACTAGGTCCCATGGTAAACGTACTATATAAAATCTGAAATGCATCGGCTTTTATGAAAAATATGCAGGATCACGGAACACGTGTATATGTTCGCAAGATTTTGAATTTTTTACTGCGGATTGTGAAAGAGGACATCATTTGGCTTCGAGGTTCGCAAGATCGGGGTATTATACAGTAGTGTATAGTGTCACAAATGCACTGTTGGGGCACAGGTCAAATGAAAGACAAAATGAAAATTGTACTTGATCGCAGGACAATCGTACTAGCTCTTTGCAATAGACTAAATTGGGGTTGTGTGAAATGTACAGTATATGGCAGGATAAATGTAAACTATAGGCCGCATGAGAGGAGTAGAATGAAGAGTGTACTGGGTCTCAAGAGAGACGCATTAAATAAAATTCATGATTATAACATGTATAGAGAAAGTGTAAAATATACTATAGATAAAACAAGAAGAGTACTATCTATAGATCATAGATCTTATAAAATGCCCAAGCTTACTCGAGAGACAAAAAGCCGACAATGGCGCGGATTGCTCGCGAGTAGCGCCACCTACCGACTACGGCCTTCCCGAGGTAGCGGCGCCTATTTATGTATAATAAATAAGATCGATCCGACGCATGGACCGTGAAGATATTTGGTTAACGACGGGGTGGAAGGAGGGAGTACGACTGCAAGGGGGTGTGAGGGGGGATTGAGGAGGGGTTAAAGAAGAAGGGATAATGGAGATATTGGAATTGTTGGGGGTGGAAGGGGGATGGGTAAATGTAAGCGAACGGTCTGCGAGACGATTAGATAGCCGTTTAATTACGCGGCGGCCATTGGATTAGATCGATTAGTTTTAATGAAAGATCGAATAATTCAAAGTTGATTAGGAAGACGACGCTCCGGCAAGCTGCCATTTTAATAAAGAGGCCGCAAAACAGGAGGCACGAAACTAATTAAATCAACAAACAAGTGAAATGAATCAGGAAGCTTATCGCCCATTTATTGGGTGACAAAATGAGGGCCCTGAGAAAATATGTGAGCCGAGAGCGTTCGCTGTTGTATAGTCTTTGAACAAATCAAAATTCCGTAATGAATTTGCAATGGGGGAGGCGGAAATTGCGAACGGGAGGGGGGACGTGACGATGTCTGGCGGCGCTCAGAGCGACATCACTGGTAAACGTGTCGTCCGGACAATGCTGTGACAACGACGTGGAATAGTCTGAATTTTCTCAAGATTATACTCATGTTGGTGGGACGCCAGTGAGCAGACTGTCCGGACAGTCTATAGATCAGCATGTATGTATGCCATCAAATAAACTAACCACATGTAGGCTTCACTTGTTCCAGAACGTCTTTGATACGACTAAGCTTAGTGACCATTCAGTTAACGTTGAATAAGTTTTCCTTTTTTCACAAACGCAATGGACCTTAAGTAGATTTTGTCACAGACAGCATCACGTGACTAATTTAGTATTATGTCTCGAAACGTTGCCTTGGACAAATGTACAAAAACCAAACACGTGATGTCGTCAGTGACGCAACTTTTTATAAGATTAAATTTCACTTATGAAAATGAGGTCACCACTACATGTAATCGTCGGTTTGCAAATCGTTCACTTAAATACGAATGGCGCAACTCATCAGATTTCGATTCGAGTCAAATCCCCTGGTTACGTTAATGGTAATTTCCCTTTCTGGGTGACGTCATCATTGCCTTAATGGATTTTCAAATAGACGAGAGGTGGGCAAAGGGGGGAGGGGGTATTAAAAGATGGGGTTTGGTGATAAAATTGCCATAGCGTTGAATTAACGTTGATTGTGATTAAACAAATTGGCTGAGCCCCGATGCCCCGGGGGTAAATGGAGACCCGGGGGATTCGCCAAACCAACATTAGTAAGAAGGGTAATTCATATTAAGAGGAGGGTGAAGGGGGAGGGGCAAAAGAGACGGCGCATGCGCCTGACGGGGGATTAAATGTAAACGTTAATGCAAACACGTGTTTGGTGATAAAAAAAAAAGTATGACCCCCTCCGAAATTCAATCAAGATCAGAGAGGGGGAGCCACTCTTCCACAATGGCGGTAATGGAGAGGACCACTGCCTCGGGTTACGGCACTATGACGTCATTAGCAGAACTTTTTTAAAGGGGGTGAAGGACCCCTCCTGTAATGCTTTGCATATTTTTTCCCTCCATTACCTTCGCTTCTCTTCGGCCATTTGACCATTGATTGCCTCGGACAATGTCCCTTCCACTCAGCAAAATGGAGGGGAAATCCTCCTCTGTAATTGATTTATCCCCCCCCCCCCACTTTTTTTTCCTTATTTATCCCCCTCCATTTTCCCCACCTTCCGATCATTTGTTCAACACGAAACAATCCCCCTCTCTTGTTACCTGCCCTCTAACGGGGAAAATCGCTACTCGATAACCACAAACTATCTTGAAAATGATCTAACAACACATTGTTTTCTAATAATCACTGGATCTGTTAGGAACAAAATGTTCCATCACAAGCCATGTAGAAAGTGGCACCGGTAAACTGAAAAAA